>CM019065.1:23038696-23259328 GCA_009667805.1 Leptobrachium leishanense
GGACCTTTGCTGGAGAGGTTGTGGACAGAAAGGCACCTACATCCCCATGTGGTGGCTCTGCACATAGATCCAACGCTTCTGGGCCCAGACACACATGCTTCTTCAGGCAGTATTACCGACGGAAACTTCTATGGACCCTTTTGGCTTATCTATTGTCACGGAACGGACATAGGGGCTC
The DNA here is from genome assembly GCA_009667805.1 of Leptobrachium leishanense. Classification (NCBI taxonomy): domain Eukaryota; kingdom Metazoa; phylum Chordata; class Amphibia; order Anura; family Megophryidae; genus Leptobrachium; species Leptobrachium leishanense. The sequence goes on from CM019065.1 coordinate 23,038,875, forward strand.
TGACCAGCGAGCCCCAGAACTAACAGCCTGGGACATTTCAAAGACCTATTTCTTTATTTGAGACTCTTTCGGTTTTGCGTGTTGAAATGAACAGTTATACCTTTTCTAGATGTGCTTTTATTGGTGTGATGTATTAACATGTATCCTGTATTGTACGAGTGTGGATTCAGATGTGTAATTGTGTGATGCATTTAAAGGTATTATATTTCCCCTTGGTTGCTAGGAGTGAAAGGCTGTGTTGAAATTCAATTGTATGCTAATTTCTGTGTGCATTAGCTCTGTGTGTGTGTGTGGTGTGTGTGTGTAATCTGATGATGTAGCATGCCATTGTATGCAAATTGAGTTCCCACTCAAGCCTGGGCATGTCTCCTTTGTGTGTGAGATGTTTAAATGCGTGTCCCATTTGAGTAAAGGTTCAGTTCAACTGCGTTTGACTTGAAGCATACAGCCTCATTTGGTGTCGTCATTTCATAGCTAAAATCACAGTGCAGGAGACACTCTGCGGTCTCCTAGCTCCCCACTACACAGAACGGGTCAACTTAATTCGGCAACACCATCTCGCCAAGTAACGCCAGGGTCATCTCAGGCTGCTCGAGACGCCGAGTGCCGTGACACTCGGTAGTCGGGCCTGACGCCATCAAGAGGGGGTCAGATTGGAGCACACCCGCAGACGGATAACACCCCATTCCGTCACACTGGTGGCAAGCGGTGAGGATAGCTCTCTGCACCCCCAGAAGACCCTCATCATGGCAGCATATGTCAATTATAAACGGGACACACTGCGGGGCATGCTGGAGGACCGTGGAAGAATCGTGGGCTCAAAGAGCAAGGATGCCCTGGTCGAAGAATTGGCGGCCCTGGATCAGCAGACCAGGGACCTGCCCTCAACCTCACCACCGATCGTAGCTCAGGCGTCCAGCCCTGAAAACTCCTTACAGAGGAAGGTACAGCAGCGGGCAGCGGCTTGCGGAGCCGCGCCGACAGAAGCCACCTTCCAGAACTTCGTCCGGGACATCACCCATGAAGAAGAGCAGGAGCGGGTGCGCCAACATGAGATATGGCTGGCGGAAATCCAGTACCAACAGGGAGGAAACCCCAACTGGGAAAGACCAACAGCACGGAAGGTGCCCTTCCAGGCCTTCAAGAGCTTCAACGAGGCAGAGGAGGAAATAGAAAGTTTCCTCCAGGACTTTGAACGCTCGTGCCAACTACACGAGGTTCAACGGGCCGCTTGGGTTGGGATCCTGGCGTGTAAACTAACAGGGCGGGCTGCGGAGGCCTACAGGACTGTCCCAGACGAAGAAGCCCAGGACTACGAACAGGTGAAACAAACCCTGCTGGCCCGTTTTGCCATCACCCTCGAAGTCAGCCGGATGAAATTCCGAAATTCCCGGCGGCCCCACGGTACTACCCATGTGGAGTGGGCGCACCGGCTGCAACGGGACATGAAGACCTGGTTCGCCGGAAGCAAGCCTCGAACCCTCGAAGAAGTCACTCAGTTGTTCCTTCTCGAGCAGTTTTTCAACCACACCGCCCCGGCCGTGCGGGAGTGGGTGAAGGACAAGAAGCCCCAGACGGTGCAGCAAGCAGCCACCTGGGCCGATGAGTATACGGACACGCACACGTCCCACGGGGGGAACGACCTCCACCCTCCCGATCCACCCTACCACCTCCCCGTGCCACACCCCCACCTCCCCGGCCGGAGCCAACAACACGCTGGCCCGCACCCCGGGTCCCAAACTGGGCCCCTTCCACGGCTACCATCCATTGTTATCGGTGCGGCCAGATGGGCCACTACCGCCAGAACTGCCCCAACCAGCCGCCCCTTCCGCGGGGCCCCATCCGAACCCCACCCGCGGCTCATTGTTACCAGGAGGAATCCCCATACTGGGACCCACAGGAGGAATGGGGGATGCTGCATGAGGCCGATCCCGTGCAGGCTGCATCCGCCGACAACCGCCAACACCACAGACAGGCGGTATGGATTAACGGACGGGCCGCCGAAGGTCTCCGTGACTCCGGCGCTACCATCACGCTTGTCCGGCCTCACCTGATTCCCCGAAAGGACCGGCTGGACCGCACCGTCGCTGTTCGCGTAGCCAGAGGCAAGGTGCTCCGACTCGCTACCGCCCGAGTCCATTTGGATTGGGGGTCGGGGGAGGGATCCGTGCGGGTGGGGTTACTCGACCAACTACCGGCAGAAATACTCCTGGGGAACGACCTGGGACGCTTGGTATCAGCCTACGCCACGGACGCGGCCATCCCAGTGACCACCCGGCAACAAAGCCACCGGATCGACCAAGGCACTCCGGTCGGGACCCAGGTGAGACCAACCAGACCTCTCCGACCCCCAAACCCCCCAAGCCTCCCAGACCTTCCCCCCCGACCGGACGAACCCACACCTCCTCCCTGGACCACCCCCTCACGTGGAGCTCTCCAGCCACCCTCCGGCACCAGACCCAGACTGACCCCACCCTAGAAAGGTACCGCGACCGGGCCGGCCAGGGTCCCGGCGACGGACGGGATGACAGCATTGAGTGGGAAGATGGGCTACTGTATCAGTACACCAATAGGGGAGACGCTCAGAAACCACGGGCTCCCCACAAACAGCTAGTAGTACCGCAGGCCCCCAGAAAGGAACTCCTGAGACTGGCCCACGACATTCCCCTCGCCGGCCATCTAGGAATGGCCAAGACTCGACACCGGTTAACCCGAGCATTCTTCTGGCCTCGCCTTAGTGAGGATGTCCGGGAGTACTGCCGCACCTGCCCGACCTGCCAGAAAACGGGGAAAACTGGGGACCACCCGAAAGCCCCCCTTCACCCCATGCCCATCATTCAAGAACTCTTTAGTCGGGTGGCGGTAGACATAATTGGTCCCTTACCCCGTCCCAGCGCCACCGGGAAGAGATATATTCTCACTGTGGTGGACTACGCCACCCGATACCCCGAGGCGGTGGCCCTGTCTAACATTCAGGCAGACACCATCGCCGATGGCCTCCTACAGGTGTTCTCTAGGGTAGGATTTCCTCAGGAAATCTTGTCTGATCAGGGTTCCCAATTCCCCGCTGAGCTAACCCAACAGCTCTGGCGTCTGTGCGGGGTTAAGGTGCTTCACAGCACCCCATACCACCCGCAGACGAACGGGCTGTGCGAGCGTTTAATGGGACCCTGAAACAGCTCATCCGCGCTTACACCCAAGAGAGGAAAGACTGGGAGAAATACCTACCCCACCTGTTATTTGCCCTTTCGGGAGGTCCCCCAAGAGTCGACCGGGTTCTCCCCCTTCGAACTCCTGTACGGGCGACGGGTGCGAGGCCCCCTAGACTTAGTCCGGGTGCAGTGGGAGGGGGGACAGGAAGCCGAAGGGCTCCCCGCCGTGAGTTACGTCCTGGAGCGCCAAGAGCGCTTGACCGAACTCACGGCGATGGTTCAGGGGAACATGCAGGCAGCCCAGGCCCAGCAGAAGGCATGGTACGACCGCTCTGCCCGCAGCCGCTCGTTTCTCGTGGGGCAGAAGGTCCTGGTGTTGAAACCACAGCGGCAGAACAAGCTGCAGGCGTCCTGGCAGGGCCCCTATCGGGTGGTCACCCAAGTGGGAGAGACCACCTATGTGGTTGTCAGCTGTACTGACACCAGGATCCAGCGGACGTTCCATGTCAATATGCTGAAGGCATACCACGAGCGCCCCGAGACGGTATCTGCCATCTGCGCTCCTGCGACCGAGGAGGCAGAACAGTTCCCCCTGGTAGACCTCCCCGGGATAGACGGTCGGCCCTCAGGGGTGGAACAAGTGCAGTTAGGGGAAGGGTTGGGTCCCCATAAGCAGGAGCAGGCTAGGCAGCTGCTCCAAGAGCACCAGGAGCTCTTCTTCGCAATCCCTGGCTATACCAGCCGGGCCGTGCACCAGGTGGAAACCCCCGGCCAGCGTCCCCTCCGGCAACCGGCATACAGACTCCCAGAGGCAGTACGCAAATCCATGCGGGCTGAAATCCGGGAGATGCTGGAGCTGGGAGTTATCGAGCCCTCTGCCAGTCCATGGGCCTCGCCCGTAGTCCTGGTCCCCAAAAAGGATGGTACCACCCGGTTTTGTGTCGACTACCGGAGGCTTAATGACTGCACTGTCACTGATGCTTACCCCATGCCCCGAGTCGACGAGCTGTTGGATCAGATCTCCCAGGGCCATTTCTTGACCACGGTAGATCTGTGCAAGGGGTACTGGCAGATTCCCCTTGCAGAGGAGGCGACCCCAAAGTCGGCCTTCATCACTCCGTTCGGCCTGTACCAGTTTCGGGTCATGCCGTTCGGGATGAAGAACGCCCCGGCCACTTTTCAGCGGTTGATCGATCGCCTCCTCGATGGCCTCCAGGAATTCGCTTGCACGTACCTGGACGACATCGCTATCTACAGCCAGACTTGGGAGGAACACCTTCACCATCTGGGGGTGGTATTCGCTCGGATAAGGGACGCCAACCTGATCCTTAAACCCGCGAAGTGTAGGATAGGGATGTCCGAGGTACAGTACCTCGGCCACCGGGTGGGTCGGGGAACCCAACGTCCAGAACCGGCCAAGATAGAAGCCATTCTGGAGTGGCCCACCCCCATCACCAAGAAAACCCTGCCCCACCAAGTCCTGTGGTCCCCAGAGTGCGAAACCGCCTTCCAACAGCTGAAGACCGCCCTAACCCAAGCACCCCTCTTGGCAGCTCCCAATTATAACAAACACTTTATTGTCCATACCGACGCATCGGTGTTTGGACTGGGAGCCGTACTAAGCCAAGTGGGGGACGACGGGGGGGATCATCCGGTGGCTTACATCAGCCGCAAACTCCTACCCCGGGAGGTGGGATACGCAGCGGTCGAGAAAGAATGTCTGGCCTTGGTTTGGGCCCTGCGAAAGTTCCAGCCGTATGTGTATGGGCGGTCCTTCACCGTAATGATGGATCACAACCCCCTGGTGTGGCTCAACCGGGTGGCGGGGGAGAACGGCCGCCTGTTGCGGTGGACCCTGGCCCTCCAACCTTTTAACTTTTCTATCCAATACCGGCCCGGGCCACAGAACGGGAATGCCGACGGTCTATCACGGCAATCGGCCCGGGAACCCAGAGATCCAAGCTCCCCGACTTCCCCTATTTGACCCGTGTGGGTCCAACCGGGTCCGTCGGACTCGTTTGAAGGGGGGAGGAATGTCACGGAACGGACATAGGGGCTCTGACCAGCGAGCCCCAGAACTAACAGCCTGGGACATTTCAAAGACCTTTTTCTTTATTTGAGACTCTTTCGGTTTTGCGTGTTGAAATGAACAGTTATACCTTTTCTAGATGTGCTTTTATTGGTGTGAAGTATTAACATGTATCCTGTATTGTATGAGTGTGTATATAGATGTGTAATTGTGTGATGCATTTAAAGGTATTATATTTCCCCTTGGTTGCTAGGAGTGAAAGGCTGTGTTGAAATTCAATTGTATGCTAATTTCTATGCTGTGTGCATTAGCTCTGTGTGTGTGTGTAATCTGATGATGTAGCATGCCATTGTATGCAAATTGAGTTCCCATTCAAGCCTGGGCATGTCTCCTTTGTGTGTGAGATGTTTAAATGCATGTCCCATTTGAGTAAAGGTTCAGTTCAACTGCGTTTGACTTTATGCATACAGCCTCGTTTGGTGTCGTCATTTCATAGCTAATATCACAGTGCAGGAGACACTCTGCGGTCTCCTAGCTCCCCACTACACAGAACGGGTCAACTTAATTCGGCAACACCATCTCGCCAAGTAACGCCAGGGTCATCTCAGGCCGCTCGAGACGCCGAGTGCCGTGACACTCGGTAGTCGGGCCTGACGCCATCAAGAGGGGGTCAGATTGGAGCACACCCGCAGACGGATAACACCCCATTCCATCACATCTATTATCTAGACCCACACCGGATTTATCGAGACATGACAACAAATTAATGGCCAAGATCACTCTCGCGGCTCGCCACATCATTGCTGAACACTGGAACTGCCCACCAAAGATCCCTCCCTTTTCAAAAATCTACCCTAAGATCAGGGACGCACAACTAATGGACGAATTTACAGGTATCACAACTCATACCCTGCCGAATTAGTACAAAATCTGGTCACCTTGGATAGACCAAATGGGTTCAGCTTGAATTAGACTCGCGCTTTATTGATGTATTATTATAGTTGACACTCAGTATATTACAAAAAGACTTTGCGTAAGGCACGTGATATCTTGCTTTCTTCTTTCTCCTCTTCTTGACTCTCTTTTCCTTCTTTGTTCCTTTCTCTCTCTCTCTCTCTCTCTCTCTCTCTCTCACTCTCTCTCTCTTATGGGTCTGGGCGTCCCATCTCTTACCTTTTTCCCCTCTTTATTATTATATATGTGGATATAAGATTTTTATCTCGTTTGATTTATATGTGACAATCCTCTTTATAAATATAATAATTAATTTAAAAAAAATATTTAAAAAATTGAATTGGGAACTCCTTACTTTTTTCTTGAGAAATTACATGATTTTTAGCTAAAACCCCAAAAAGAAAAATCTTTATAATTGAAATGGGAACAATATTACTGCATTAATAAGAATAAGACACAACAAAAAAACAAGATTTTTAAAAATTAAATATATATGTTTATATGATGAGAATAGCAGTCTGTCGTGATACCTTTTTTATTTGGACTAACGTTACATTTAAAGTACAAGCTTTTGAGAGTGATCCTCCCTTCGTCAGGTAGGTCCCACCCCCGCCACCATTTGGCGATGTACCACATCTAACACCCCCAACTGTGCGCCCTATGAATGTCCCAATGTTTAATTCTACTATTCTGATCAGTAAGCTTCTATACCTGACGAAGGGAGGAATCCTCTCGAAAGCTTCTACTTTAAATGTAACGTTAGTCCAAATAAAAAAGGTATCACTACAGACTGCTATACTCGTGATTTTGGCATCTGGATTAACACGGTTTAACTAATATATATATATATATATATATTATATTATATACAAAACACCAAGAAAGAGCACTCCATATTATCGACCACCTTCTTCCATAATTTTCTGTGAAAAAAAGCTGTTTTAAAAATGCTCAAAAACCCTGACTGAGGTAAAATGATGGGGATTCAGTTCACAAAGTTATGATCATAATTTGCTTAAGCCTGTCACAGTCGCCAATGTACCCCATCTTTGACAGGTCCTATCTAACTTGATCGAGTCCGCACTTACAGGATCAACTCACCCTGGAGCTCCCCGGCAGCTCGAGGCCTTTAGGCTAGGGTTAGACAAACGCATTTTTCACGTCTACCGTCAAAAAGTGCGTTGATGCGTCCGAATGCATTTTTTCACGGAAGACGCGATAGCAGTCATACGTTGCGCAATTTCGGCCGTATTTTTTACGGATCCAAACCAGGAAACTTTGGGTGTCTGGACGTTATGTTGGCCGGACATGAGCAGCGTCTGACGTCTGTTAATCATGTACACACGCCGCAATGCAGACGCAGCGCACTCTGTACATCAGTACTAGCGGTTTGACGTTCTTGCAAAAATGAGTTTGTTTGCCGCTTGTGTTGCACGGCCGAACTTTCGTGCGGCCGTACTTCGTGTGTGGACCTGCGTCATTTGCTGCTACCACGGCCATAAAAAAGTGTGGCTAAATGCACATTCGCACTGCGTTCGTCTGACCCCAGCCTTATTGTCTGTTATGGTGGAGCACCTGTGAACAGGGAGACTCTGCCCTTTCCAGCGGTGGGAAGGAGAGAGGTCCAAAGGACCCCCCTCCTTTCAGGTGATCTTCTGGCTTTGTCGGGGGGGGGGGACTGCCTGAAAATGACATCATCGCATCCGACATGTGTGGGGAAAGTCCTCTGCATATAGCAGGAGACCCCCATGATGTTCCCCACACGTTAAATACCTGCCTTGTAAATGTTTTCCTTTAGATCACACATGGGGAAATATATGAAGAGGTATTCAGAAAGTACCGAAATGTCACTGACATTTCTGTGCTCTCCCATTCCCCGCACTTCCCAGGTTCAGAGACCCGTTACATTTATATTTTGTATGTTCAGTCAGCGATTCCCCATAAGTCATTGTGTATTGGATGCACCTACACATTTAAACAATGATTTCATTGGAAGATGCGTTGTGTTTAAAGTTTCCGGTCTAAATCTTTCTTTTGGTTTTACATCGCAAGATCTTCTTTCTTGTGGTTCTGACAAGAAGAGAATTTATAAATATCCAGGCGTAACATATTATAGAATACAAACTGTATATCAGCTACAACACACAGCACGGACACGTCTCTGTCACCGGACGAGCAGTCATGGAGCTCATCGTCTTCGTCAGTATCGGCTTCCATGGTGAGAATCCCATCACAGACTGTACTTTCAATGTGATTAATGTAACATTGTGTATGTAGAACTCTTACAGCCAGCGCTTCACATAGATCAGAGAAATGATAAAACACCACAACATACTGAAACATATTGTAACAAGCTGTGACATCGCACGGTATTTTAAGGATAAGGTACAGATCATCAGGCTTGGCTTTATATTGTCATTATTTAATGAATTGCTGACGGATTCGTTATCGCTGTCACTGCTCACATTGTGACTATTTGCTTTTTACACATTCTAACACAATTTACACAATATGTTCAGTGTAAATGTAAACCGCGTTGTGGAAACTGACGTGCTGTGAGCGACTGCCCGGCGCTGGGTGCAGACTGACCATCTGTCCATGCACTGTTCCCTGCGCGAGGGACGATGCTGAAGTATGCGGCAATGACAACAATACCGGAGTAATGTGACGCAATAAAAGCAATACTGGAGCAACGTGACGCAAAAACAGCAATACCGTAGTAATGTGATGCAATGACAACATACAATACCGGAGCAATGTGATGCAATGACAGCAATACCGGTGGAAAAGGGCAACATGGGCATAAAATGGGGCTATGACGGAATGAGATGTTGTCCGCCTGCGGGTGTGCTCTATCTGCGTGCCCCCGGCGCTTACCGCTGGCCCGACTACCGAGCGACGCGTCACTCGGCGTCTCGTGCGGCCTGGCGTGACCCTAGGGAAGGGTTAGCGGGCGGTGGAGGGGACCCCTGCCTAGAACCAGCCCGACCACTGAGCCATACGGTACTCAGCGTCTCGAGCAGCTGGTTCACTGACCTTTGTGGGTGAGGGACGTCAGTGGGGCGGCCGGCCGAATGCGGCGATCGGATCTGCCGCTGGAGATATTCGGATCTGGCGATGGAGGACTTTTCGGATCTTACGCGGATGAAGCTTCGGATCTTGCGGGAACGGCAGAATATTCGGATCTTATTCCGATCCCTTGGAATACCGAAGCGCGGTTCACGGCCGCGCCCTTCGGATCGGATCACCGGCAGACTCTCTTAGAACCGAAGACCATACGCTGCGCCTCTGTCCTGATGCGAGATGCAGGCACAGAGCGCGTGGTTCGGTTCGGTTCTTGTCTCGCTCGATTCGGTAGGTATGCTGGACGCCGCACTCTGAGACCGCGGGGAATACTCAGATGTTACAGTACGGCGGAGAAATAAAGACATCAGTCGAAGCTGGATGCATTGGCAAATCTGAATTTATTATTCACAGCACCTTCATTTATCAACTTTTCACACATTATGAATACAATGGGGATCCCTGCCCGCCCTCACCAGACCCATTGGCTGTCCTGGATCGGGGAGTCACCGATTCGGACCGGATGGTCCGAATCGGCCATTTTGCGATTCGACCGGATGGTCCGAATCGGCCATTTTCCGATCAGAATTTTCTGAGCTGCGCCACGAGGCGATCGGAAAATGGCGGCGGGCAAGGCAGACAAAGGGAAAATACATTTCGCAATAAACCAACGGGGAACACTTTATTACACCACACATAACACATCTAATAAAAAGACTTTCAAAACTCCGTGCGTGCCACCGCACCAAAGTGTCCATGACCCTCACTGTCATTGTGTACTGCCCCTGGCTGAGGGTGTTGGACCATTCCGGGACAGGGGCCAAATGATGTGATGGGGTTTGGGGCAACTGATAACAATGCTGGGATGAGAAACAATGATGGGACAGGGCATTATGTGGGAAATGACTTTCTATGTGGAGCTCGGGGCAATGTGACAGCAATATGTGAGGCAGTATGGGTAAAAGGAAATGTTATGTGGGTGTAGGGGGCTACATGGAAGAGGGGGGTATAATGACCGAGACACCCATGGAATCACAGGTACAGTATCAGGAATGTTACAATATGGAAGCAATAGGATGTAAATAATCACCAGTAAGAGTCTGCTATGTGCGTAACAGAAATATCGCCGTGATGATTTAGTGTGACACATGGAAAGTTCTATATCACAGGAAGTGGAGAAATGTCACTTATTCAAAATAATATTCTATTTCAATCATTTTTTAATGTTCAATTATTTCATATTTGTGTATCTTGACAATTGAGTGAACTCACTGAGGAGGGAGTTAGTTCTTGCAGTTGGGGTCTAGGAAGGGACAGGTTGTAGAGGGATCTGGATACACGTAAACGTTCAGCACCTGAATGTAGAGGCACGGACATCCAGACACTATCAGGGTTATTCAAACAGCACCGAAATTCCACCGGGAATCAAATTCCCCGACCCTGCAGTGAATTCAACATTTACCGCAGGTTCAACAAAGTGCAGTGAAAACCCGCCGAACGCATCTGAAAAACCGCCACAAAACCGCCGCATCGAACGGAAAAAACTGCAGAAAAAAAGCCGAACATACCGGACGATGCACCACAAAGCCTCCGTACGCATTTGAAAAAAAGCTGACAATCCGCTGAACAGAGCGCCAACCAGCCACCGGAAAAAGCCAACAAACAGACAAATGGGGTAAAAAAAACAAAGAAAACACTGCAACTTTTAAAAGCTGTTTGCAAGAAAACTACTGCATGAAAATGCCTGAAAAGAACATATAAGGTCCTATGAATAATAATAAAAAGGTGTTACAGAAAAAAAACACTTTAAAAAGACAGTAAAAAACAGTTTGACCAAAAAATCCCAAAAATAAATACAGAAACTTTTTGCTGCAGATTAAAAGAATAAATGATTTATTAGAAATCACGAATTTCTAAAACACCTTCTTATGAATTACCATTCATCCCGCTAGAACTTTGGGAAGTGTATGGACTGTATTGCACCGGAGAATCGAATGCACGTACATTGTCTTTTACAAGCACTTGTATATGTCATTAACCACTTCGCTGCTGAGGACGCGCTCAGCGCGTCCTCAGCAGTCCCGCTGGTATGCGGAGGACGCGCTGAGCGCGTCCTCCCATCGGGGTCAGCGTTCGGCCGGGTTCCGGCCGATCGCTGGCCCCTCCGGTGCGGGCTGACATCCTGGATGTTAACCCCTAACTGCCACCAACTGTGGAGATAGGGAGTTCCAATGAACTCCCTATCTCCCGATCCGTGGCAGCTAGGGGTTAAATTTTGGTATGGTTGGATCGGCCAGAGCATGGCCGTTCCAACGATACCAAACATGAAAGTGAAAAATTTTGTAAAAAAAAAAAAAAATGAAAAATAAAAATAAAAAAAAATTAAAAAAAAAAATTAAAAAAAATAAAATAAAAACACTTTTTTTTTATTTTTTTGGTTTGTTAATGCAGCAATATTGTCCCATTTCAATTATAATGTGAACAATGATGCTGCACTAACGATTTTTGTATGCGGTGCGTTTGTTAAAAATAGTGTCATTTTCCCCAAAAAAAAATGTAACGAGACCCCATCTCTAATTTTTTTAACAAGCGCACCCCATACAAAATATAACCGCAATTGCTCGCATGTTAAAATGTGGAAAAAAACACTTTACACATTGTAAATTATTGAAAATACATATTTTATTGCATTTTTTGTTATAATATACAGACATGACATAACGTATACATATAATAATGACATATTATGAATCTACCGAGTCTGACGGAAAGAACGATATATAATATGTCTGGGTCATATACTAAAATAAGCCTTCAAAACACGTTTAAACATGATGAGCAAAACAGGTAAAAATGACCTCAGCACAGGGGCGGGAAAAGCCTCAGCAGCGAAAGGGTTAATATCTCTAACAGGCACTAGCATATGTGATATATTGCCAGCCTTGATATGTTCTGAGCGAGTAGCGCCCAATAATATTTGGTAAACTGCCTGCTCTCTGAATAGCCGAATGGCAGAGAAATTGCACCGTAAAGGAAAATTCACTGTTCGGTGCAATTTCGGGGTCATTTCGGCTTTCTCTGAATAAACCTGCATAATGTTAAAGATTGGGTGAGGAAGGTTGAGATTGATTCGCTTTTTACCTAGTGTTAGTCCCTTTCCACCTTGTGCCCTGACCTGTGACACATGGCTAGAGCGAGGCACAGGAAAATGAACCAACAAAAAAAGAAGTAATGAGCACGAAGGCTGTGACATTTTAACAATTTCCTAAAATCAGTTACAGTGTGATACAGGAACGCAAGTTCTTAATAAAGGAACATACTATTAAAAAATAGAGTTCCATTTTTTGTCCTTAACCCCCTCCCTGCTGAACCATTTCACTTCTGTGTGTTGAGCTCATCTTGACCATTTTTGCTCATCATTAGGGATGAGCTGTTCGGTTCGGAGTTCGATTCGAACATCGCCTGTTCGCATGTTCGCGAACTACAAACATTTACGCTTGTTCGCCGCATGTTCGCCCACAATGCACCACAATGCACTTTTGCACTGGCCTGAAGCTCGTAATTGGCTACAGCCTTGCACCTTTCCAGTGATACCAAACATGACTCTCAAGCTTTCACCAATCGGAAGATACAGGGGTCCAAATGACCCCCCAATTTCCACCCTGGACAGGTAGGGGTTAATTCCCCATTGGACATCATCACTAGGGATGAGCCGAACACCCCCGTGTTCGGTTCGCATTCGAACTCGAACAATTTCAAAAGTTCGAGTTCAAACACAAACACGAACTGAACTCAATGCAAGTCAATGGAACTCGAAAGTTCGAATTTTAGAGTGCCCTCAAAGAGGGCATATATGCAAGATATTTGCCATAAAAGGTGTATGGGGGTCCGGGTAGTGCCCTGGGGGACAGGAAACAAGGAAACAAAGTTTTAAAAAAAGTTTTTAAAGGAACAGTGAGTTTTCCATGAAATAAAGGTTAAAAATAAAAACAAAAAATTCCTTCAAATATCATGCCTAGGAGGTCCCCATAACCTGCCCGTGAAGTGACGGATTTCTAGGATGTATAGAAACATTTAAAAACAAAAAAAAATGACATTTCAAATGACGGTAAATGCTTTTCCTATAATCTATTCATAAACAACTGCTTAGGGTGGCAGCCTGTATGAAAAGAGACGTTTTAGGACACGCAGAATAAGTTTAGTGATTTTTTTTGGCTAAATTATGGTGAAACTTATGCAGGCTTTGGATGAAAGTAACAATAGGTGCTTTAAAATTGGGCCTTTAGTGTCGGCAACAGTGCCGTCACACCGTAACCCCTCTGTGGTATTGTGGAAGAGTGCAGGATTGGACCCTGCGGTCAAATATTAAAATGATATGAATCTGGTACAAGCGTCAGTGCAGCCAAATATTTTGCCTTTTTGTGGCAGCAAGTGCCTTCGCACCGTAACCCCTCTGTGGTATTGTGGAAGAGTACAGTGGTGGAGGTTTTGGTAATGCAGAAGAGATCCCCGATCTATTCAGTTACATCAGCAGCTATAACAAAACCGGGTCAGCAATGCTTAGGCACTTGTACTGCGCTACTGTATATGGTGAGAATCGGCGCACACCAGTAGCAACAGGAAGCAAACAGAACAGGCAGGGAATACACAGAGAGAATAGTCAAATGGCAGGCAAAGTCGGCAACAGATCAGGTCCTCAGAACAAGCAGGGTCAGTAACAAGTATACAAACTGATTCGGTAAGCTAGCGATGCGGGAATAAAGGCTGAGACACAGTGAGCGTGTAGCGACGCACAGCGAAGTGAAGAGAAGCAAACATTTTGCAGGCTTGACTTCACTCCGCTCCGCCTTGCAGCATGTCTACACTGCATTACATTTGCTTCTCATCGCACAGGACAGGAATCCACTAACTAAATAAAAATGTACCCACAAAACTGCTTTATTTTCACAAAGCACATGTTATATAGGCAAAAAAAAGTTTCTACTGAATAAAATTACTGTTAATTTTATAGGAATAGTATTAAAATATAAAAAAAGTAACCCCTGATCATATATATTATAGGGACACGGAGCGCTGTGTATAGAGTAGGGATGCATTGATACCACAAACAGACATATACGTATATATCAAAATGCAGACCTATATATACGTATATATCAACATGCAGATATATATATACACCCACCCACAGACCTCAGACCATATATACATATACGCACATGGGGGGGTGGCATGTGAACAATCTCAACTAAATGCGCTCCTCCCCATTTAGCTGATCCCTCCAGAAGAAATGTTGAACCCGACAGAGCAGAGAATATATATATTATTCTCTGCTCTATCGGGTTCAACATTTCTTCTGGAGGGATCAGCCAAATTGGGGGGGGGCAATTAGTTGCCAAAATGTGTGTGTAATACAAGTCTGGATATATATATATTTATAAGAATATAGATATATATCTTATCTATATTTATATCTCATACCTGCCCCTACCTTCCCCTATAAATTGCTAAAAATATGCACACAAAAAAACAAACCACTGCCTGAGACCCCGCGCAGACCACATACCACCCCCCTCTACCAGTCTGAATGTATCTAATATATTTAATTAAATACATTCAGCCAGGTAGAGAAAGAAAAAAAAAGTTTTATTTTATGTTCCCGGGGACATTTAAAAATGTCCTCAGATTTGATTTTTTTTTAAATGTGTCACCTTATCTTAGCCTGGTGGTCAGTGGGGGCTCCCTGGATCCTGGTTGTGGGGGCTGGGGGGGTCTGCCATGACCGCAGGTGCAGGGGCTCCCTCCCTGCGCTGCCTGTCTCTGCCACATGCACCCGGGCGGCTAGCCCGCACAGTCGCAGCTCTGTCATCCGGCGGCCGCATGCTCCTCAATGCTCCTCAAGGGGATCCTTGGGAGGCCCCTGCAGGCTGCCCTCTACAGTGCCTGATTAGAGGGCCGTGTCTGGCTGATGTTTTAGTAACAAGAATGTTTTATCCCACAGGCTTCAATGTTAAAAATATTCCAGTTTTTCTTCAATATCTAATAAACCAGTGCTTATAATATTCTTCAGTAAAGAGTCTCTTTATTTCTAGATTTTTTAGTATTTTTAAGCATTTTTTATACTTTTTTCAATTTTTTTTATTTTTTTCGAACCGAACACGTGGAAAAGTTTGAAGTTCGCTAACTGTCGAATGGCCGATGTTCGATGTGAACTCCGAACATATCGAACCAAACAGCTCATCCCTAGTCATCGCATCCATGAGCAATGATGTCAGTGGCGGTGGGAGGCCCTGGAGGCTTAACTGACATCTAAGAGGTCAGCCACCTCAGAAATAAGTCTGCAATGCGACTCCAATTGGGGCCGGGTCACACCTGGCATCACCTGGCATCTAAAGGGTTAAAGAGAGGCATCGCTGGAAAGGTAAGACTGTGACCTTTCCAGTGAAGCTTCTCTTACTTCTGTATGTCCTCCTGATCAGGACGGAGAGGGGTCCAAACGATCCCCCCTTTTAGGCGCTTTTCCGGCTCTGTCTGCGGGGGCGCCTGGAAATTACGTCATTGTGCCCGTCAAGATGACGCCAGTGCGCTGCGAAAAGGTTTAAAAGCAGAGTCTGACTTCAAGGAAGTCAAACCACCATTCTGGACAGAAAGGTAAGTAAGTTGCACTCCTAGGCATCCTTCGTAACGTAGGTGGCACAAATTGCATAACCCAATGGGACTTGCGCAGAGTGAGACTGGGAGCAAATAGTTCTCAGTCTCCCACCGCGATCACTCCGCATCACAGCATGACCTCACAAGATTGCGCAGGGCTTGTGGCCCAGAAGCGCAATCCTTCTTTGAGTCCTTTGGACTCGAGGAGGTGATACTCGTGGCGGTGTAGAAGCCCTACTATGAGTACCCCAGCAGCTACATTCCAGGGCAATGTGCCGAGGTAGCGCCTGCCCCAGAATATTGCGCTAAATTGGGGACGCCACAACAAACCTGCAGGCATTGATTTTCCCAGTTAGTGTCCCCATTTAGCGCAAAGAAAGTAATAGTGCCCAACATATTTTGGGGATGGACAGTGTGACTTAACCCTAAAAGGAAGATTTTTCCTTTGCATAAGTTAATTGGTGCATACACCCATGTTTACTATGTCACCTGTCTGTGTTTCCTTGCAGTTATCCACAGAACGTCTTCAGAATATACCTGTGTCCGGCAGCCGGAAACCCTGAGAGTGATGGAGGGAGAGTCTGTCACCATACCTTGTGCATACAGTAACCCCTTGTATCCCTCTGAGGAGTATAGATTGGACTGGAGAGTTTCCAAACATGAATATTGTTGGAGGGGCATAACCCAATATAATTCCTATGAGAATTTCACGGGGCCTGAATATCAGGGCAGAACCTCCAGGAGGGATAATTCAGGCTCAAACAAGACCGGATCAATCACAATCCAAGGAATAAGAAAGACAGACGGTCCGTGCATCTGCTGCTTCTTAATGGATTTCAGTGATAATGTTCTAACACATTCCTGGGGATCTTCATACGGGACCACTCTGCTATTTCCAGGTAATAGTTACTTTCTCTTTAAATAAAGTTAATAATTTCTGCAGAAACATAAGTTTACATATTTCCAGCTCGCTCTGTATCTGAGAGCACGATATAAGTACAAAAGAGCAGAAAGCCGTGATATATAGGTATAACTATATAGCAGCATGTAAGAAAAAAGATCGTGAAATAAGTCGTACGCACACAGCTCTGCAATGTAACCTCTTATGTCACATGTGAGAGGAGATTCAACGCTCATTAATCATTTCTTGTGACTGAGTGCTTTTTATTAATGGGACACTCTATGCACCATGATCGCTTTATCTTCTGAAAGTGGTCAGGTTGCATGGCGTTCCCACCCTCCATTTCCCCCTGGGATAATGGGAGTGCTTAGGCCTGGTACACATCTGAGGCTCTTCTTGTAATATCAAACAATACACAATCCAAGCTAATACATTTCCTTAATAAATGCTCCTCTTGGTCTCCCCACATATATGTCAATGTAGAAGTTAGTTTGTGTGGAATATCAGCATGAATGCCAGTTGCATATTGACATTAGAGAAAAATTCCAGCATGTGAAGCCCCTGAGTGAGTGAAGCCCTAGTTGACAGCCTATTCTGCCTAATTATAGAACCGCCTCTGCTCCTCCCCCTCCCTCCAGCCTTGATTGGTCAATATTGCTGTGTGAAGTGGAGGTTTTCCTCTGCAAGAACAGCTGTCACCCTGCAGATAGGACGTGTGATATCCCACCTGCTGGGGGGCAATGAGGTCAGTGCATTTTGATGGCTCACATTCTGTCTCTGAACACCTTCAGCAGGAGCATACTTGGAGTTGGCAGACAAGGACTGGCGCACAGCAGTGCCAATTTTTTGTTCTGCGCAGGCACAGCGTAACCTGTGTACAAAAGTTCCACGAGGTACTCAGTTTGCAGCAATTGTTAATGCTGACGGAGAAAATGTGAGTATTTAATTCTAAACTAAAATATAGATTTAAAAGATGTTTGGGCAGTTGCTCCCTGCAGCATCTGCCCAATTATGTGAGGGGGTGCTTTACAGAGAAGTTTCTTTAAGTCATATTGTCACAGGACATATAGGGGTTGCCCTGATGAAGTGCTTTCTCTTTAGAAACCCAACATGCAGAGAAAGAACACACCAATAGGAATAGGGTAAAGCAAAAATGTATCTATACTATAAAAGGATAAGCTAAAAACTGTCCGTCGCAAAAACCCTACTGCGCATGCGCGACGGACATTTGAAAGCGGCCGTTAGAACACACAGGTAGCTGCGCGTGCCGGCCGCGTGAAAAAAAAAAAAAAAAAAAACGGCACGAGCCGCGCGCAGCTACCTGTGTGTTCTAACGGCCAGATGCCCCGATCCTCCAGCGGTGACCGTCCTCCGGCTGCCGGCGGGCCTCTAGGCTTAGGCGAGCCCCCGGCTCGGTTTGGGCCTACAGGCCC
Source organism: Leptobrachium leishanense (assembly GCA_009667805.1). Classification (NCBI taxonomy): domain Eukaryota; kingdom Metazoa; phylum Chordata; class Amphibia; order Anura; family Megophryidae; genus Leptobrachium; species Leptobrachium leishanense. The sequence continues at coordinate 23,057,058 of CM019065.1, forward strand.
AGCCGAGCCGGGGACTCGCCTAAGCCTAGAGGCCCGCCGAGCACCCAGCGGCAGCCGGAGGTGGTCACCGCTGGAGGATCGGGGCCGAAGTTCCAAAACATACTCCCCTAAATCGGCCCTGAGCTCCAGCGGTGACCTCCTCCGGCTGCCGCTGGCTGCTCGGCGGGCCTCTAGGCTTAGGCGAGCCCCCGGCTCGGTTTGGGCCTACAGCCCAGCCGAGCCGGGGACTCGCCTAAGCCTAGAGGCCCGCCGAGCAGCCAGCGGCAGCCGAAGGAGGTCACCGCTGGAGGATCGGGGCCGAAGTTCCAAAACATACTCCCAAAACTCGGCCCTGAGCTCCAGCGGTGACCGTCCTCCGGCTGCCGCTGGCTGCTCGGCGGGCCTCTAGGCTTAGGCGAGCCCCCGGCTCGGTTTGGGCCTACAGGCCCAGCCGAGCCGGGGACTCGCCTAAGCCTAGAGGCCCGCCGAGCACCCAGCGGCAGCCGGAGGTGGTCACCGCTGGAGGATCGGGGCGAAGTTCCCAAACAAACACACCCAAAATCGGCCCTGAGCTCCAGCGGAGACCTCCTCCGGCTGCCGCTGGCTGCTCGGTGGCCCTCTAGGCTTAGGCGAGCCCCCGGCTCGGTTTGGGCCTACAGGCCCAGCTGAGCGGGGACTCGCCTAAGCCTAGAGGCCCGCCGAGCAGCCAGCGGCAGCCGGAGAAGGTCACCGCTGGAGGATCGGGGCCGAAGTTCCCAAAAAAATACACCCCAAAATCGTCCCTGAGCTCCAGCGGAGACCTCCTCCAGCTGCCGCTGGCTGCTCGGCGGGCCTCTAGGCTTAGGCGAGCCCCCGGCTTGGCTTGGGCCTACAGGCCCAGCCGAGCCGGGGACTCGCCTAAGCGTAGAGGCCGGCCGAGCAGCCTGCTCGGCCGGAGGAGGTCACCGCTGGAGCTCAGGGCCGATGTTGCCTAACACATACTCACCGACATCGGCCTTTAGCTCCTCCAGCGATGGCGGTCCCGCTTGCAGCATCCTCTCTCTCTCCGTTGCTCGCCGGAATGACGTCACGAAAGCCTTTGACCCCGGGGGTCAAAGGCTTTCGTGACGTCATCCTGGCGAGCAACGGAGAGAGGATGCTGCAAGCGGGACCGCATCGCTGGAGGAGCTAAGGCCGATGTCGGTGAGTATGTGTGGAACCGGTGGAGGATCGAGCCGATGTAGGTGAGTATGTGCTCTACACACACACACCCTGCTTGCTCGGCCGGTATCCAAGCTTAGGCGAGCCCCCGGCTTGGCTTGGGCCTAGAGGCCCTGCCGAGCGGGGACTCGCTGAGCATGGAGGCCGGTCGAGTTGCATGCTCGGGCGTCCTCCAGGCTCAGGCGAGTCCCCGGCTCGGCTGGGCCTCTAGGCCCACGCCAAGCCGGGGTCGCCTAAGCTTGGTCGGCATCCAGGTCAGGCGAGCCCCCGGCTTGGCTTGGGCCTAGAGGCCCAGCCGAGCCAGGGACTCACCTGAGCCTGGAGGACGGCCGAGCATGCAACTCGACCGGCCTCCATGCTCAGGCGAGTCCCCGGCTCTGCTGGGCCTCTAGGCCAAGCCGGGGGCTCGCCTAAGCTTGGATACCGGCCGAGTAAGCAGGGTGGGTGTGGAGAGCACATACTCACCTACATTAGCCCTGAGCTCCAGCGGTGACTGTCCTCCGGCTGTCGCAGGCTGCTCCCGGCCCCCAGGCTCAGGCGAGCCCGGCTGGCCTACACCAGCCGAGCCGGGGCTCGCTAAGCCTGGCGGGCCGAGCAGCCTACGACAGCCACCGCTGAGGCTCTGGGCCAATGTAGGGGGACACATCCACCACCTACATCGGCCCTTAGCTCCTCCAGCGATGGCGGCCCGCTTCCAGCGTCCTCTCTCGCTCCTGTTGTTCGCCGGAATGACGTCACGAAAGCCTTTGACCCCGGGGTCAAAGGCTTTCGTGACGTCATCCCGGCGACCAACGGAGCGAGAGAGGACGCTTGAAGCGGGACGCGGGACCGCCATCGCTGGAGGCCGATGTAGGTGAGTATATCCACGAGCGGGGGGGCCATATCCACGAGCGGGGGGGCCATATCCACGAGCGGGCGGGGGCCATATCCACGTGCTGGGGCGATATCCACGTGCTGGGGCAGTATCCACGTGCTGGGGCAGTATCCACGTGCTGGGGCGATATCCACGTGCTGGGGCAGTATCCACGTGCTGGGGCAGTATCCACGTGCTGGGGCAATATCCACGTGCTGGGTCAATATCCACGTGCTGGGGCAGTATCCACGTGCTGGGGCAATATCCAGGAGCTGGGGCAGTATCCACGAGCTGGGGCAATATCCATGTGCTGGGGCAGTATCCATCCACGTGCTGGGGCAATATCCACGTGCTAGGGCAGTATCCACGAGCTGGGGCAGTATCCACGAGCTGGGGCAATATCCACGTGCTGGGGCAATATCCACGTGCTAGGGCAGTATCCACGAGCTGGGGCAGTATCCACGTGCTGCGGCAATATCCACGTGCTGGGGCAATATCCACGTGCTGGGGCAATATCCACGTGCTGGGGCAGTATCCACGTGCTGGGGCAGTATCCACGTTCTGGGGCAGTATCCACGTGCTGGGGCAGTATCCACGTGCTGGGGCAATATCCACGAGCTGGGGCAATATCCACGTGCTGGGGCAATATCCACGTGCTGGGGCAGTATCCACGTGCTGGGGCAATATCCACGAGCTGGGGCAATATCCACGTGCTGGGGCAATATCCACGTGCTGGGGCAATATCCACGTGCTGGGGCAGTATCCACGTGCTGGGGCAATATCCACGAGCTGGGGCAGTATCCACGAGCTGGGGCAGTATACATGAGCAGGGGCAGTATATCCACAATAGACTGCCCTCTGGGCAGGCTTTACAACTAGTCTATACTATAAAAGAGTAAGCTAAAAACTGTCCGTCGCCAAAAGCCGTCTGCGCATGCGCGACGGACATTTGAAAGCGCCGTTAAAACACACAGGTAGCTGCGCGTGCCGGCCGCGTGAAAAAAAAAAAAACACGGCATGAGCCGCGCGCAGCTACCCGTGTGTTTACACGGCCAGATGCCCCGATCCTCCAGCAGTGACCATCCTCGGCTGCCGGCGGGCCTCCAGGCTCAGGCGAGCCCCCGGCTCGGTTTGGGCCTACAGGCCCAGCCGAGCCGGGGACTCGCCTAAGCCTAGAGGTCCGCCGAGCAGGCCACGGCAGCGGTCACCGCTGGAGGATCGGGGCCGAAGTTCCAAAAACATACATAACCCCATAAGTCGGCCCTGAGCTCCAGCGGAGACCTCCTCCGGCTGCCGCTGGCTGCTCGGCGGGCCTCTAGGCTTAGGCGAGCCCCCGGCTCGGTTGGGGCCTACAGGCCCAGCCGAGCCGGGGACTCGCCTAAGCCAAGAGGCCCGCCGAGCAGCCAGCGGCAGCCGGAGAAGGTCACCGCTGGAGGATCGGGGCCGAAGTTCCCAAAAAAATACACCCCAAAATCGGCCCTGAGCTCCAGCGGAGACCTCTCCGGCTGCCGCTGGCTGCTCGGCGGGCCTCTAGGCTTAGGCGAGCCCCCGGCTCGGTTTGGGCCTACAGGCCCAGCCGAGCCGGGGACTCGCCTAAGCCTAGAGGCCCGCCGAGCAGCCAGCGGCAGCCGGAGAAGGTCACCGCTGGAGGATCGGGGCCGAAGTTCCCAAAAAAATACACCCCAAAATCGGCCCTGAGCTCCAGCGGAGACCTCCTCTGGCTGCCGCTGGCTGCTCGGCGGGCTCTAGGCTTAGGCGAGCCCCTGGCTCGGTTGGGGCCTACAGGCCCAGCCGAGCCGGGGACTCGCCTAAGCCTAGAGGCCCGCCGAGCAGCCAGCGGCAGCCGGAGAAGGTCACCGCTGGAGGATCGGGCCGAAGTTCCCAAAAAAATACACCCCAAAATCGCCCTGAGCTCCAGCGGAGACCTCCTCCGGCTGCCGCTGGCTGCTTGGCGGGCCTCTAGGCTTAGGCGAGCCCCCGGCTCAGTTTGGGCCTACAGGCCCAGCCGAGCCGGGGACTCGCCTAAGCCTAGAGGCCCGCCGAGCAGCCAGCGGCAGCCGGAGAAGGTCACCACTGGAGGATCGGGGCCGAAGTTCCCAAAAAAATACACCCCAAAATCGGCCCTGAGCTCCAGCGGAGACCTCTCCGGCTGCCGCTGGCTGCTCGGCGGGCCTCTAGGCTTAGGCGAGCCCCCAGTCGGTTTGGGCCTACAGGCCCAGCCGAGCCGGGGACTCGCCTAAGCCTAGAGGCCCGCCGAGCAGCCAGCGGCAGCCGGAGAAGGTCACCGCTGGAGGATCGGGGCTGAAGTTCCCAAAAAAATACACCCCAAAATCGGCCCTGAGCTCCAGCGGAGACCTCCTCGGCTGCCGCTGGCTGCTCGGTGGGCCTCTAGGCTTAGGCGAGCCCCCGGCTCGGTTTGGGCCTACAGGCCCAGCCGAGCCGGGGACTCGCCTAAGCCTAGAGCCCGCCGAGCAGCCAGCGGCAGCCGGAGAAGGTCACCGCTGGGGCGATCGGGCCGAAGTTCCCAAAAAAATACACCCCAAAATCGTCCCTGAGCTCCAGCGGAGACCTCCTCCGTCTGCCGCTGGCTGCTCGCGGGCCTCTAGGCTTAGGCGAGCCCCCGGCTCGGTTTGGGCCTACAGGCCAGCCGAGCCGGGGACTCGCCTAAGCCTAGAGGCCGCCGAGCAGCCAGCGGCAGCCAGAGAAGGTCACCGCTGGAGGATCGGGGCCGAAGTTCCCAAATACACCCCAAAATGGGCCCTGAGCTCCAGCGGAGACCTCCTCCGGCTGCGCTGGCTGCTCGCGGGCCTCTAGGCTTAGGCGAGCCCCCGGCTCGGTTTGGGCCTGCAGGCCAGCCGAGCCGGGGACTCGCCTAAGCCTGGAGGCCCGCCGAGCTGCCAGCGGCAGCCGGAGGAGGTCACCGCTGGGGATCAGGGCCGAGGTTCCCAAAACATACTCACCGACATCGGCCCTCCAGCGATGGCAGTCCCGCTTGCAGCATCCTCTCTCTCTCCGTTGTTCGCCGGAATGAAGTCACGAAAGCCTTTGACCCCGGGGGTCAAAGGCTTCCGTGACGTCATCCCGGCGACCAACGGAGAGAGAGAGAGGACGCTGGAAGCGGGACCGCCATCGCTGGAGGGCCGATGTAGGTGAGTATATCCACGAGCTGGGGGCCATATCCACGAGCGGGGGGGCCAATATCCACGAGCTGGGGGCCATATCCATGAGCGGGGGGCCATATCCACGAGCGGGGGGGCCAATATCCATGAGCTGGGGGCCATATCCACGAGCGGGGGGCCATATCCACGAGCGGGGGGCCATATCCACGAGCGGGGGGGGCAATATCCACGAGCTGGGGGCCATATCCACGAGCGGGGGGGCCATATCCACGAGCGGGGGGGCCATATCCACGAGCGGGGGGGGCCATATCCACGAGCGGGGGGGCCAATATCCACGAGTTGGGGCAGTATCCACGTGCTGGGGCGATATCCACGAGCTGGGGCAGTATCCACGAGCTGGGGCGATATCCACGTGCTGGGGCGATATCCACGAGCTGGGGCAGTATCCATCCACGTGCTGGGGCAGTATCCACGTGCTGGGGCAGTATCCACGTGCTGGGGCAATATCCACGAGCTGGGGCAGTATCCACGTGCTGGGGCAGTATCCACATGCTGGGGCAGTATCCATCCACGTGCTGGGGCAGTATCCACGTGCTGGGGCAGTATCCACAAGCTGGGGCAGTATCCACGTGCTGGGGCAGTATCCACGTGCTGGGGCAATATCCACGAGCTGGGGCAGTATCCATCCACGTGCTGGGGCAGTATCCACGTGCTGGGGCAGTATCCACGTGCTGGGGCAGTATCCATCCACGTGCTGGGGCAATATCCACGTGCTGGGCAGTATCCACGTGCTGGGGCAATATCCACGAGCTGGGGGCAGTATCCACGAGCTGGGGGCAGTATCCACGAGCTGGGGCAGTATCCACGAGCTGGGGGCAGTATCCACGAGCTGGGGCAGTATCCACGAGCTGGGGCAGTATCCACGTGCTGGGGCAATATCCACGTGCTGGGGCAGTATCCACGTGCTGGGGCAGTATCCACGTGCTGGGGCAGTATCCACGAGCTGGGGCAGTATCCACGTGCTGGGGCAGTATATCCATGAGCTGGGGCAGTATCCACGAGCTGGGGCAGTATCCACGTGTTGGGGCAATATCCACGAGCTGGGGCAGTATCCACGAGCTGGGGCAATATCCACGTGCTGGGGCAGTATCCACGAGCTGGGGCATTATCCACGTGCTGGGGCAATATCCACGTGCTGGGGCAGTATCCACGTGCTGGGGCAGTATATCCATGAGCTGGGGCAGTATCCACGAGCTGGGGCAGTATCCACGAGCTGGGGCAGTATCCATGAGCAGGGGCAGTATATCCACAATAGACTGCCCTCTGGGCAGGCTTTACAACTAGTTAAACATAAAAGAGGATCGAGCAGTAACGAGATATTTGGGAAAGGGGGAAACACAGGTGTAATAACAAGCAATAAACATAAACAAACTAAGCAGGGCAGGACACAAGTAGGACATGCTAGGCTGGATAAAGAGAAGGCTCGCAAGCAGGGCACACAGGAGGCTCGGTAACAGGGCACACAGGAGACTCGGTAACAGGGCACACAGGAGGCTTGGTAACAGGGCACACAGGAGGCTTGGTAACAGGGCACACAGGAGGCTCGGTAACAGGGCACACAGGAGACTCGGTAACAGGGCACACAGGAGGCTTGGTAACAGGGCAGACAGGAGGCTTGGTAACATGGCAGACAGGAGACTCGGTAACAGGGCACACAGGAGGCTCGGTAACAGGGCAGACAGGAGACTCGGTAACACAGGAGACTCAGTAACCGGGCACACAGGAGGCTCGGTAACAGGGCACACAGGAGACTCGGTAACAGGGCACACAGGAGGCTCGGAAACAGGGCACACAGGAGGCTCGGTAACAGGGCACACAGGAGGCTCGGTAACAGGGCACACAGGAGGCTCGGTAACAGGGCAGACAGGAGACTTGGCAACAGGGCACACGGGAGACTCGGTAACACAGGAGACTCGGTAAATGGGTACACAGGAGACTTGGTAACAGGGCACACAGGAGACTCGGTAACAGGGCACACAGGAGGCTTGGTAGCAGGGCACACATGAGACTTGGTAACAAGGCACACAGGAAGCTTGGTAACAGGGCATACAGGAGGCTCTGTAATGTGTAAGGCAGATTGGAGATGTGGATGGCAGGCTGGTGACGAGGGCAACAGGCTCCAGACTGAGGATACACTGGAACTGGAAACCAGTTATAAGGAAGAGGATCTAGCTCCAACTAGATAAGGGTCAGAGGGGATATGGATCAGGAAGACAGACCAGATACAGGTAAGTGTCACACAGGAGAAGCGGACATGGAGGAACATCAAGCCTGTTAGAAAGGAGTGAACTAAGGTGCGGTGCAGTTCTAAGTGACACTGTGACAGATATCCTCTGAGGCCAAATATTTCAAAGTTCTCCTCTTTGTCTGCAGATGGGATCTGGGTGGATCAGATGGAAGCATTACTCGCTTTCCCAGGAGAGAGTCTCACCATTCCCTGTTATATTAATTACCCTCATAATCACTCGGATATCACTATACAGCGAGTTACCTGGTACAATGGAGAAAGATGTAACAAACAAATTCACACGTGGGATTCTCCAGCCGTGATTGGACGATTCTCCCTGGTGTCCTTCCCTACAGACCCCTCCCTTTATATAGAAAACATTCAGACAGAGGATGCGACAAGATACTGCTGCAGAGTGAACATCAGTGGAAATATATATCACCTGAAGCGTGGAACAGAACTGGTGATTCCAGGTATGACTGGTGATATTTATACTAACGTTCATCTCCATTTTTTTCCAAAGAGCTTCTAAGGGTCTTTTTTAAATACCCACAAATAAATAAATAAGTATTAAATACAATAATTCAAAAATATTTTGTACAATTGTCAAATCACAACTGTGACGTGAATGCTGTTTAAATTAAAAAGTAATTATTAGTGATCTTGTCGTCAAGGCACAGACACTCACCAAATGTTCCATATTCAGTACAATCTTATTCCATGTGTAGCGCTACTCCCGAGAGAGCCGCTGAGTTTGACGGGCCTTCTGTCACACTCCAGTGATTACCCACCTCCACCTTCGGTGCTAAGCAATACCAAGACAAGATTACTTTAAATAAAAAGGGGGGTTATTAGGACTAGCGAGCAAACCCTTAGTAGGACAAAGTAATCAACAGTATAACAGTATTGAAAGAGTTAATTTAGCATTACTATTCAACTCAATAGTGAATGAACAAGACGGCAATCTTTACCATACGTCAGTGCAGCTCGACTATCAACTATAATCAACGTAACCAATATCAGTAACCGGTCTAAACCTTATACATTCTGCCTAACCACTGGCCAGTGGAAATTATACAAGCGTTCAAGATTGCTAGCGGTGGGGCCCTTGATTCTATCGTTGGGTACCTTTAACATGAAACCATACTTGTATTCCACAAAGTGAGAAAGAGATCTTCGCAAAGTGTCACAGAACAGCAAGATTTGTAACTGCAGCGATCCTCCTTTTAGCTGCAACTGCGCGGGCAGTAGAACTAGGCCAGACAATAAAGTTAGCAATATCAACTCATGCAGGATGGCCGAATACCTCTCTCAGTTTGGACGGTAGCTCGATTGCTATCTCTTAGCACTGGAATCACTCATAGACAGCCGGATTTCTTCTCCGCTGAATGTACTCGGTCACTCCCTCTGTCACTGGAATGCACACGAAGGCAGACGGACCCCTTCTTCACTGGATGCACAAGGACAGCCGGATGCACGATCCACTGGTACTGGCAACACGTGAGGGCAGCTGGATCTCTCCTTCGCTCTGCAGTCTTCTCTGTCTTCTCCTTGCTCTGCACGTGCACTTCCACCCTTGGAAAACTCCCCTTCCCTTAGGCAGTGCTGGGAGGTGTAGTTCTCTTCCTGAGAAATTGCATAGGCCCTCTGTAATTGAGACTACATGGTCCAGAATCCTTTGCATCCTGTCTTAACTACTTCCTTTGCCAGTGAAGAGAAAGGGAAAAAAGGGAGGGAGCTGTGACAGGCTGCATGTCTGAGAAACACAATAGTACACACACAGTTCAAGTAGCCTGCGCTACATATGTTAATTTCTACATTCAAAGCACAGTGTGTGTCAGGTGCTGGAAACAAAATACCTGATGCTACGAATGTCTGTGCAGGATAATTCCTGAAATAAAGGGAGGAGAAAAAATATTTGAACCGCTGCTGATTTTGTACATTTGCCACTGACAAAGAAATGATCAATCTACGATTTTAATGGTTTATGTTAACAGTGAGAGACATAATAACAACAAAAACACCAAGAAAAATGCAGTTCAAAAAAGTTATAAATTGATTTGATTTTAATGAGAGATAAGAGATTGCACAAGCTCACGTTAGTCTGATGGAGCCGCAATGTTTGGCAAACAAAGACCAGTCAAACCTTTCACAGATCTAAAACATACAGGATTATTCAGAGAGAGGTGAAAACCAGGAGAATGACTGGAGAGGTGAAAATTCTAGCTAAAAATAGACAAAACTGAAATATGCTCCCATTTATCTCAATTTACAAATCGGCTATTTGATCTAGATTGTTCTCTTCTCCTGCCAGTTCTCACGGTTTTCACCTCTCTCTGAATAACTCAGGACATACATGAAATCGAGAGAAATCTCAATGTATAGAATAGACAAGTATCTGGCGCCCCCTAATGGATATAGTTAAACAATGCTGTTTGTACACAAACTATTCTTAAGTCCAAAAGGACATAGAGCATTAAATTGCAGTTTAAAAAGTCAGCAGCAGATGGTTCACACACTGATAGTTCACCTCCAACCACCAGAAAGAGTCAATAATGGAAAAATGTGGTGACAGTCCGCGCTTCCCTCTTTTTTTTCTTTTCTTTTCTCCCCCTAAAATCTTGGTCGAGGATCTTCTTTAAGCAGTTAATTGCTTTCTTTTATGCAGTCCTCAATTCTCAAGATATATGGGGATAGAAATGAGAAACATAGTGTGATCCATAAAGACACATCCAAGTCCCCAAAATACAATAGTTCAACTCACATTTGGAGGTGTCATAAATCAGACACTAGATGTATCTCACAACCGATATTTTTAGGAGATATCGGGCTCCCCTTTTCCTCCTCTGTCCGATGATGTTGCTCCAAATGGAAAAATAAGGTTGCAGGATATCGATGAACAAAATTAAAATTTATTAAAATTTAAAATTTATTTGTTCCATAAAACAATAAATAGACAAAAACCAATACGCGTTTCGCGATGCATTCGCTTCATCAGTTGGCATGTAAATCAATAAATTTTAATAAATTTTAATTTTGTTCATCGATATCCTGCAACCTTATTTTTCCATTTGGAGCAACATCATCGGACAGAGGAGGAAAAGGGGAGCCCGATATCTCCTAAAAATATCGGTTGTGAGATACATCTAGTGTCTGATTTATGACACCTCCAAATGTGAGTTGAACTATTGTATTTTGGGGACTTGGATGTGTCTTTATGGATCACACTATGTTTCTCATTTCTATCCCCATATATCTTGAGAATTGAGGACTGCATAAAAGAAAGCAATTAACTGCTTAAAGAAGATCCTCGACCAAGATTTTAGGGGGAGAAAAGAAAAGAAAAAAAAGAGGGAAGCGCGGACTGTCACCACATTAAATCTCAATGTATCCTTCCTGGTAAAATACTTTGCAAATAAATAAATAAATAATAAATATTCTATATGGGGGTGGGGTGAAAGCTTAACCCTTTCGCTGCGGAGGACGCACTCAGCGTGTCCACCCGCAGGTAGGGTTGCGTGTGGAGGACGCGCTGAGCGCGTCCTCCCTTTGCGGCCAGCGATCGGCCGGATTCTGGCCGATCGCTGTGCCCCCCGGTGCGGGTTGACATCCTTGATGTCAGCCCAGCTGCCGGGACCGCTGCCGGCACCATTAGATGTCATCGCGGCGGCGCAATGACATCTAATTCAGGCGCCCCCGCGTGTGCGGAGGAGGCGCCTGAAAGGGAGGGGGGAGGTCCTTCAAACCTCTCTCCCTCCCGATCGCCAGGGTGCACCGGGTTAATCCAGGCACCTTTTGGAAGGGCACAGCCTGCCCTTCCAAACGGTGGCTGTCTCTAACCCCTGGGGAGCCGGATCACGATTCGGTGCTGAAAAGCGCCGGATCGTGATCCTCTCCGGGAACTCCCCCTGAGGACTGGCATCATCGTGCATAGCACGATGACGCCTGTCCTGGAGTTAACCCCTAACTGCCAGCAATGTTGGAGATAGGGGGTTCCAATGAACCCCCTATCTCCCGATCCGTGGCAGCTAGGGGTTAATATTTGATATGGTTGGATCGGCCAGAGCATGGTCTTTCCAACGATACCAACCTTGCCCATGTAAAAAGTTTTAAAAAGTTTTAAAGTTAAAAAATGTTTTAAAAAAAAAAAAAATATAAAAAAAAAATATAAAAAATGTTCGTTTTTTTTGGTTTTGTTAATGCAGCAATATTGTTCTCATTTCAATTATAATGTGAACAATTATGCTGCACTAACGATTTTTGTATGCAGTGCGTTTGTTTAAAATAGCAAAATTTTCCCCCAAAAAAATGTAACGAGTCCCCATCTCTAATTTTTTTAACAAGCGCACCCCATAGAAAATATAACCGCAAACCATCGCATGTTAAAGTGTGAAAAAAAACACTTTACACGTTGTAAATTAATGAAAATTCGAATTTTATTGCATTTTTTGTTATAATATACAGACAGGACATGACGTATACAGATAATAATGACATATTATGAATCTCCCGAGTCTGCCGGAAAGAACGATATATAATATGTCTGGGTCATATATTAAAATAAGGCTTCAAAACGCGGTTAAACATGATGAGCGAAACCGGTAAAAATGACCTCAGCACAGAGGTGTGAAAAGCCTCAGCAGCGAAAGGGTTAAGCTAGAAAGTAAAATGATCTGTATTACTGGCGCCACCTAGTGGTAGTACAGAATATTACAATCTTATGTTCAGATGTAGAAATGAAATATAAACGAATAGATAAAACTGTGTAACTGAATAAAATATGTAAAATTCCCAGATATTCACATTTCAAATGAATCAGCCGCTGATCACTTCCACTCGGTGTTATATCCGATGCCACCATAGATAAATGAATAATCCAAGAAAATGTGGTGGATTCAGCGCTTCTTTCACATAAAGTGGGAGATGATCCTCAGTTAGCCCAAGTGGTCGACACCTTCTGGAAGCCTCTCACCAATATCCCTCAAATAAAATAAATACAGGGTCATTGAGAGAGAGCCGATCTGGCCCCATAATGGCACCGAACAGTGAATTTCATGGCCATTCGACAAGTTTTGTTGAATTGCATACACGTACGGTGCCTGTTCGACGGCAGTGAAATCCCCCATAGAGAAGCAATGGTTAATCTATTCAGAGACACTGAACGGCAGAGGAATGTCAGTGAAATGCCCTGCTGTTCGGAGTTTTCATTCGGCAGGTTTAAGCACTTGGCTGCTATGGACGCGCTCAGTGCGTCCAGCCAAGTGGTTCTCCTGTGCTACGGACGCGCTCAGCGCGTCCGAGCACAGGTGGCAGCAATCCGCCGGATTCCGGCGGATTGCTGCGCCCCCCCAGTGCGGGCTGACATCTTGGATGTCAGCCCAGCACTCGGGAGCCCGGCGGGGACATTAGATGTCATCGCGGCGACGCAATGACATCTAATTCAGGCGCCCCCCCCGCATGTGCGGAGGAGGCGCCTGAAAGGGAGGGGGGAGGTCCTTCGGACCTCTCTTCCTCCCGATCAGCGGCGTTGCGGGGGTTAACCCAGGCACCATTTGGAAGGGCACAGCCTGCCCTTCCAAATGGTACCTGGCATTAACCCCTGGGGTGCCGGATCACGAATCGGTGCTGAAAAGCGCCGGTTCGTGATCCTTTCCCGGAGCTGGCCGACATCTTGGATGTCGGCCAAGCCTCCGGGAACTCCCCCTGAGGACTGGCGTCATCGTGCATAGCACGATGACGCCAGTCCTGGAGTTAACCCCTAGCTGCCACCAACGGTGGAGATAGGGGTTCCAATGAACTCCCTATCTCCCGATCCGTGGCAGCTAGGGGTTAAAGTTTGGTACTGTTGGATCGGCCAGAGCATGGCCGTTCCAACTATACCAAACACGACTGTGAAACTTTTTGTAAAAAAAAAAAAAAAAAATACAAATAAAAAAAAAAAATAAAAAAAAAAAAAACATTTGTTTTTACTTTTTTTTGGTTTGTTAGTGTAGCAATATTGTTCCCATTTCAATTATAATGTGAACAATGATGCTGCACTAACGATTTTTGTATGCGGTGCGTTTGTTAAAAATCGTGTAATTTTCCCCAAAGAAAAATGTAACGAGACCCCATATCTAATTTTTTTAACAAGCGCACCCCATACAAAATATAACCGCAATTGCTCGCATGTTAAAATGTGAAAAAAAAACACTTTACACATTGTAAATTATTGAAAATACATATTTTATTGCATTTTTTGTTATAATATACAGACAGGTCATGACGTATACATATAATAATGACATATTATGAATCTACCAAGTCTGACGGAAAGAACGATATATAATATGTCTGGGTCATATACTAAAATAAGCCTTCAAAACACGTTTAAACATGATGAGCAAAACCGGTAAAAATGACCTCAGCACAGAGGTGTGAAAAGCCTCAGCAGCGAAAGGGTTAATTAGGTGAATCCCATAAGTTTCAATGCAAAAAATATTTCTGTTTTTATCCAATTTCTAATAAACCGTTCATTATTTTAACCTGCAGCAAAAAGTTTCTTTATTTATTTTCTAGGATCTTTTGAGTAATTTTTCGGCAAAAAAAGTTCACGTTTTTGTTAAATAGCGTTTTTTTTTTTTCTGTAACAGACCTTTTTATTATCATTCATAGGATCTTATATGTAAATTCCAGACATTTTCGTTCAGTAGTTTTTCTGCAAACAGCGTTTCAAATTTGACACTTTCAATCCTATTGTGTTTTTTTTTTTTTTTACCAGTCCGGCGGCTGGTCGGCTTTCTTCTGCGACGTGTCGGTGCTGTACTTGGTAGCTCGTCGGCTACATTTGGCGGCCCTCCGACGTGTTTGCTGCAGATATTCTGCAGGTTGGCAACTGCAGGTGATGGGTTTTGGCATCAGCCAGTGGATTTGCAGCGGGTTTGCGGTGGCATTCGGCAGCCGATTCCCTGCACTTCGGGGACCCCGTGGTGATTTCTGATGGAAAGTTGATTCCCCGAAGTGCAGAGAACTGTGGAAAACGACAGAGCCCCGAAATGCGGCTGGTCTGCTCTGTGTCCGGCGGCTCGTCAGCTGCATCTGCCGACCCTCCGGTGGGTTTGTTGCGGTTTATAGGATCGAATCCGATCCAATAATGTATAGCAGGCCTCAAAATTTTCACTCGCCTACTAGCATTTGGCGAGTGGAAATTAAGTAAGGGCGAGTGGAAATGCAGCTGCAGGCAGCACGATAAATTATTTTGGGCTGCCAGAGCTGCATATTCTGGCAGCGGCCATGCTTTTCTGTTTTTAGGCCTTCCTGCTGGCTGGGGGGAACCCAAGATGGCGGCTGGCCCCCTTTCAAAACATCAGAGAGAGCTTGTCGGACATCTTCCACCTATGTCTGGGTATGCCTGCATCTGGGGTCTGATGTGTCTGGGTATGCCTGCATCTGGGGTCTGATTTCTGTGTCTGCCTGCATCTGGGGTCGGATTTCTGGGTATGCCTGCATCTGGGGTCTGATGTGTTTGGGTATACATGTATCTGAGTCTGATGTGTCTGGGTATACATGTATCTGGAGTGATTGTGGAGATTCAAAAAATGCGCTAAGTTTATTAAAAGCTGAGCAGCTACACTTAGGGCCCTATTACATTCCTCGCTCATTCCTTTTTTGCGTGAAAATGCGCATTTGCGTGAGGGGCAAAATCCTTTTTCGCTGAACGTCGTATTACAATGTTTGCGCAAACGATGCGCTTTATCGTTTACCGCTGATGGACCTGCGAGTGTGATGAACTGTGCGCATCCTATACTTAACATTGTGAGCGCAAATGCATTCGTGCGCTGGTATGCGGATGGTATTATAATCGATGCACATCTTTTTACGAACGACGTCTGCGCGCATAATTTTAACGTCTTTGAAAAGCTGGTGGTAATGGCAAATCTGAACGTTCTGGCCGAAACGAAAAACACCAGCGCGAGAAAAAAATACAGCACAGTATAGTTACACATTCTACACATACCCAAACAATAAAATTGTGAATTTGTGCGTGTTTTTATTATTGCTGCAGCATGTGTACTCAGATTTACTTTGACAGGCGCAAAAACTAAAGTGAGTCAATTAAGGTAAATTGATGTCAATTAAGGTTCTTAATTCTGATTGGCCTAATCCCGTGAAAAAAACTGTCCGCGCACTGATTTACGTGCGCTACGTTTCTGCGCGCGTATTACTCTTCGTTTTGCGATTCGTTTTTCTGAACGTTATTTTATGACGGATGAGAAAATGTGTTCAGATCGGAATACCACCGTTAATTTTTGCGCGATAACGCTGGACGATGCGCGCAAAAAATATTTGCGCTGCGTGAACGAAATTGCGCGAAGAATGTAATAGGGGCCTTAATATTTTGTTTGCATCCCCATTAATGTAAAGCACTTATTTTCCTTTAATTTACATTGGTTTTTGGTAATATTGTTATTTATTTTTGTAACTTTATTCTGAATAAAACATTTAACAAGGTCATTTCATAAGATAATTTGAGGGTGTGTTTGGGGCGGAGTTATGGGCTGGGTAGGGGTTCGGTGGGGCAACCGTTGGGGAGTAACTCTTAAGGCCTGGCTAGTAGCTCAGGACTTGAAATTTTGGGCCCTGATGTATAGGATCGGATCTGATAATTTCAGAGGTTTTGTGGCGTCTTTTCACTGCACTCCAGGGACCCTGCGGTGAATGCAGAATTCATTGGGAAATGGGATTCCCCGAAGTGCAGGGAACAAGAGAGCACCGAAACGTCACCGACATTTTGGTGCTCTCTGAATAACCGCCATGGTGTAGCAGATTCAAATAAATCTTGAGGTAAAAAAAGAGGGTTTTCACTCACATTTTGTGGTGTCTCACAATCAGACACCAGATACGCAGGCAGCCGGTGATTTTAGGGAGTACCGGCTCTCCTCTCAGCAGCAGCCAATCACCTCCTCTGCTGGACTCTGCTCAAACTGTGAGTGAAACCCTCTTTTTCCTCACGATTTCTGTAAATCTGCTACACTATCAGGGTTATTCAGAGAGCGGTGAAAAGCAGGAAAATGACTGGAGAAGTGGAAATTCTAGGTTAAAATAGCCAAACCAGAAAATGTTTCCAATTTATCTCACTTTACGAATTGGCTATTTTGACCTAGAATTTTCACATCTCCATTCACTCTCCAGGTTTTCACCGCTCTCTGAATAATCCTGTAAGTGTATTTATTTTATTTGAGGGATATTGGTGAGAGGCTTCCGGAAGGTGACGACCACTTGGGCCAAGGAGACCAACCAATACAGAGGATCCTCCCCAACCTTTATGTGACAGAAGCGCTGAATCCACCACATTTTCCTGGAAGCTAGAAAAGGCTGCAGCAGTGGCGTAGCCATAGGTACAGTTGCCTGAGGCAGAACAAGATTTTGCACCCCATCACTTTTGGTATTTTTTCAATAGTTGTCCTCCTGTCCCCCCTCACAGACAGTGAGTGACAGACTATGTCCCTCTCAGTCGAGGGAGAGGTTGGAGCGTAGGAGAAGCTAAGTGTGAGGATGCGAGATAACGGCGACTGGCGACACATTGTCACGCTAAGCTCAATGAAGAGACTCTGCATGCCAGGAGGCGAGTTCAGGCTCAGCTGATGTCCATGTCCTTCCACCACTCGGAACTGGTTGATGCAGCCGCCCGGAGCTAAGTAGCAGTGGTCGGAGGCCGGGTTCCCTGCTCGAAGGAGGAGGTAAATTGCTGAGCTCAGCTGGCTGTGGGCGCCAAGTGCACGACACCCTATGCCATCCATGCTCCCGGGGCAGGCACACCGGCAGCCCCCACGGTTCCCTTCGCCACTGGGCTGCAGTGACACACGCACAGTAATGACATCAGAAATAATAACAGTGAACAATTATTATTATTATTATTATTCTTTATTTATAAGCGCCAGCATATTCCACAGAAATAAGAATATTCACACATAACAGACACCCTATACTCTTAAATGCACAGGGTGACTAGACCAGGAGAGAGCTGCGGAATAAAATGATGTGTCAGACCCCCAGAACCCCACACCCACACCTCCCGGCAGTAAAGCCAAATCCTGGTACCCCCAGTTCAGAACGACTCCCGTCACACTGGATATATCAGCTTATCAGTTATCTCGTTATTTTGTTTCAGAACTAATCTATGAGTTTGATGATTTACATAAAGATTTTTTAAAGGTATGAATCTCTTTATTATATCAATGTATCCTCACACAGTTTCTTATTCCTTTTACATTTCCAGGCGAGAAATTGTTTTTACAGATTTAATATCAGCCAACCTCGAGTGTCATCGTCCCAACAGGGAAAATCCACCACCATCACCTGCTCCTTCACCCCACCTCAAGACAAAGACCTGCTAAACATCAGGATTTACTGGAGAGCGGGCAGCCCCCGAGGAGCGTATGCTTATCACCCCCAATAAGGAGATGATTGATCCTCACTATAAAACAGGACAGAACTGAAAGGGAATCTGGATCTGCACATAATGAATGTCCAGGAGGAGGATGAGACCTCGTATTACTGCTTTGTCATGCTCACATTGTGCACCTCAAATTTCAATTATAGCTCTGTGATTGACCACGGGCGAGGAACCAACCTGACAGTGACAAGTAAATGTCCAGGTATAACATATAAAGCTACAGTATCTCTGCTCTGACCTGTATCTGTCACTCTGCTCCTCTGTATAACACACACAGCTATCTGTCACGCTGCTCCTCTGTATAACACACACAGCTATCTGTCAAACCGCACCTCTGTATAACACACACAGCTATCTGTCACTCTGCTCCTCTGTATAACACACACAGCTATCTGTCACTCTGCTCCTCTGTATAACACACACAGCTATCTGTCACTCTGCTCCTCTGTATAACACACACAGCTATCTGTCACTCTGCTCCTCTGTATAACACACACACAGCTATCTGTCACTCTGGTCCTCTGTATAACACACACAGCTAGCTGTCACTCTGCTCCTCTGTATAACACACACAGCTATCTGTCACTCCGCTCCTCTGTATAACACACAGCTGTCACTCTGCTCCTCTGTATAACACACACAGCTATCTGTCACTCTGCTCCTCTGTATAACACACACAGCTATCTGTCACTCTGCTCCTCGGTGTAACACACACAGCTATCTGTCACTCTGCTCCTCTGTATAACACACACAGCTATCTGTCACTCTGCTCCTCTGTATAACACACACAGCTATCTGTCACTCTGCTCCTCTGTATAACACACACAGCTATCTGTCACTCTGCTCCTCTGTTTAACACACACAGCTATCTGTCACTCTGCTCCTCTGTATAACACACACAGCTATCTGTCACTGCTCCTCTGTATAACACACACAGCTATCTGTCACTCTGCTCCTCTGTATAACACACACAGCTATCTGTCACTCTGCCCCTCTGTATAACACACACAGCTATCTGTCACTCTGCTCCTCTGTATAACACACACAGCTATCTGTCACTCTGCTCCTCTGTATAACACACACAGCTATCTGTCACTCTGCTCCTCTGTATAACACACACAGCTATCTGTCACATTCTCCTATGTTTGCTTTTCAGGATCTTTTTGGGACAGTCACATCATTGTGTTTGCATCCTCTGCAGCTTTACTGTTTGTGATTATACTGTGTTTGATTTTAATCTGTCTGAATAAGAAAGGTAAGAATGACATATTATCTATACACATTATTTGTCCTACTTAGAAATACCTTTTATATTGACAATTTTTATTTTGTTAACAAGTCGTCATACAATCACAAAGTGAGGGCCTCGCAGGGCCAGAGATAGACGTCAACGAAAGCACAGCGGATGAAAAATAACGAAGTGAGGACCTCGCAAGGCCATTCATGGTCATCTACCACAGCGCGACATAGAGAAAAAGAATAAAAATAAACAAAAAGCTCAGCGTGAGATAGAACAAAAAGTCAGCTATAGACATCCAAGATAATAAAAAGAAGGGGGGGATAAAGCAGTTGGCAGTGGCAATGGCAAAAAATGTGCCTACCCTGGTATAATTCCGTTACCCCGCGGGACCACGGGGAGGCCAAGGGGACCAGTGGCACTAGGCCCGGGTACTCGGGGGGCCAGGTCAGGCGCCAGGCCACGCTGGCACACCCCGGGCAGAAAACGCCCAATAAAAAATAATTCAAAAATGTCAGCCATATGTAGCGCTCACTCCCGGAGGAGCCGCTGAAATTGAACCTCGGGTCAGTCTCCCCGCACTAGGGAATAAATATACTCCAGCACCGTCGTGGATTTTATAAATTATATAGTTTACTAGAATAAATGGCATATAATGAATAACACGGTATACGTAGATATATTTACAGTACTTCGTAATGCGGGAAACGCGCAGCGGAAAAGAAAATACAAGGCTTCGTAATTCGAGAAACGCGCAGCGGAAAAGAAAATGCAAGGCTTCGTAATTCGAGAAACGCGCAGCGGAAAAGAAGGAAAAATATATCTTTAACCCCCTTTGTGGTTGGGGAGTGAGTCCCGTACAGGTATGTCCCAAGAATGTAGGTGTGTGTGTGTGTGATGGTACCCGGGTACAATATTCAACTGGCCAGTGAATTATTTATGAGGTATCTTCGACTAGTCAAGTTGGGGCCCTGTGGGTTTTTAAACAAACAGCAGCGTGCTTTCTATTTTCACAACGGCCTGGAAGGCCTCTCACCCATCCGCCAGATACTTGGTGCTCCGCTCGACCCAGGACGTCTCTCCGCTCGATTTTGACTGGGATTCTATGGGTTACCGGATCCGCTGTCTTGCTTTCCTTTAGCTGCCGCAAGATGTCCAGCTCACCGCCTGCGCTCCCTGTCAGATCGATCTGCGGTGCTCTTAACTCGGGGTCCTCCAGCTCACTTGATATCAGCGTGGGTATTCTGGTGAATCACTGGGTCTTCCTCTTGTAAGGCTGAATAACCCGGTCTTTATCTGTGTCAGGCCCCAGCTGCGCTCTGGCCTGGTCACTGTCACGTTCTGCAGCACTGTGTCTTGCTTCTCTCCCTCCCTGGCGCGCTCTGCCAGCTCTCTCCAGGAGGCTCAGGATGTCAGCGTCTTTGTCCACCCACTTCCTGTGTCCGCTCCCAAAGCATGCCGGGAAATGTAGTCCCAATGCAATGTTCAGTGTCTCACATCGCGCTTGTCTCCCTCCGGTGGCCAAAAATAAGTACTACCATGACAGGGAATTAAAACCATCGCTACACTCTCCCCCTCCTAGAACTCTTGGGTCTCTCCAAGGAGGTACAACAGTTGCATTACATTCCAACATATTTTAGGTAACATATACAGGCTCAGCAGCAAGCATGCAATGGATTAGATACACTTCCTCAAGTTGACTCATGCTTTGGGCTACCTCAGCTAACATAGCAGACACTTCGGGCAACCTTTGGACTGTGGTGACGGCCTCTTCAGTGCTATGTCCTGGTGAGTCGTAGGTGAGTCGCTGGGGCGGTCGAACAGAGCGTTTTGGTTCTGGCTCAATCAGTTCCTCTTCAGGTGGAAGTACTATAGGCGCTGGTTCAGTCCTTCTTTCTACCACTGGAGCAGACATATCTTCGGAGTATGATCCTTCCAGTGAAGGCATCGAACTGTAGTTATAAGATTCGACTTCAGGAGCTACAGGGATTTCAATAGTCTCGGGGACTTCTAACTGAAATTCAGGATCCTCAGGCCTCAAATTACTTTCCCACCGATCAGGAACCGAGATAACCTCTTCAGGCTCCGGTGGGCGCATCCAGTCCAGACAAAAACTTTCTTCCTCACTGTCCCTTTCACTCTCTTCGACAGCCCAGGTCTGCTGAGACTGAGTAACGGGAGGCAAACGTGGAGCAGGCGGATTCGGCAGAGAAAGTTCGTCCCCAACTGGTATCCTCACAGCCTCTCTCAAAGGTAACAAATGATTCCGGTGTCAATTCTTAAGAGGTCCAGCCTTTCCATCCGGCCGGATTTGATACACCGGCAGACTCGGCAGTTGCTTGCAGACAATGTAGACATGAGAGCTCCATCTATCCGCCAACTTGTGCCTCGCAGCAGCACCCAAGTTCTTCAACAAAACCCTATCACCGGGTTGTAGATCCTGTATCCGAACTTTCAAGTCATAGTTCCGTTTGTTCCTTTGCTCTCTGTTTCCTGAGGTCAAACGGGCCTGTTAAAACGCAGAGGCCAGATTCTTTCAAAGTCTATCCACATAATTTCTATGGGAAGCTACCGACGTCTGGTCCAGAGATAGCCCAAACGCCAAATCAACCGGCAGTCGAGCTTCTCTTCCGAACATAAGACGGTACGGTGAGTATCCAGTGGCGTCACTCTCCGTACTGTTATATGCATGTACTAGCGTAGCTATGTGACGACTCCAGCTCTGCTTCTCTGTGTTTGACAACGTCCCCAGCATATTTAGAAGCGTGTGATTGAACCTTTCAGGCTGAGCATCACCTTGAGGGTGATATGGTGTAGTTCGGGTCTTTTGGATTCCCAACAGTTCCAACAATTGCCCAACAAGTCGGCTTTCAAAGTCTCTACCCTGATCAGAGTGTATTCTCCTTGGTAGGCCGTAGTGAACAAAGAACTTTTCCATCAGAACCTTTGCCACTGTCGGAGCGCATTGGTCTTTCGTAGAAAAGGCTTGGGCGTAACGTGTGAAGTGATCAGTCACTATTAGAATATTTCCCTGCCCACTGGCATCCGGCTCTAAGCACAGGAAGTCAATGCACACCAAATCCATGGGTCCATGACTTTGCAGATGGCTCATTGGAGCAGTTCGGGTCGGTAGGGTCTTCCTTTGAATACACCTCAGACATGAATGGCAGTAACTTTCCACTTCAGCTCTCATGCAAGGCCAATAGAACCTGTCTCGCACCAGCTTGAAAGTCCTTTCTGCGCCCAAATGTCCATGCTCATCATGTAGCGATCGCAGTACACTCTCCCTATGTTTAGTGGGAAGGAACAACTGTTGGGTCTCTTCAGCATTGGTTGAGGGGCCCCTTCGGTAGACCACCCCATCCAACATCTTCAACCGTTCCCACTCTTTGTAGACCAATCTGGCTCCATCTGGGGAATTGGTCAGCAGAATTTCCCGCTGGTTCGCAGTTAGGGCCTTTATGGTTAATGCAATTAAAGGGTCTCTGCCTGATCAGCTTTCAGATCCTGTTTTGAAAAGGTAGGTAGACTTTCATCCCTCAATTGCATAGGGTTGCAGTAGAACTCCGGAACAGCCGCAGCCATGACTCCTATGTCCTCCACTTCAATCCCTCCCTTGAC
Organism: Leptobrachium leishanense; assembly: GCA_009667805.1. Taxonomy (NCBI): domain Eukaryota; kingdom Metazoa; phylum Chordata; class Amphibia; order Anura; family Megophryidae; genus Leptobrachium; species Leptobrachium leishanense. The sequence goes on from CM019065.1 coordinate 23,079,789, forward strand.
TCGGCGTTCTGCTCCTTGACACAAAGCTTGGACCCCGTCTGGAGTCAACTGAGTCCATTCTGTAGTGTAGGGTCTTCTCAACAAAGCATCAGCATCTCGATTATTCACCCCAGGGCGATACTTCAGGCTGAACCGAAACCCTGCCAGAGCTGCCAACCACTGATGTCCCATTGCGTCCAGTTTCGCAGTAGTAAGGATGTAAGTAAGAGGATTGTTATCCGTCTTTATCACTATCCTTACAGATAGTCCTTTAGCTTGTCTACCACTGCCCACTTCAAGGCTAGGAACTCCAACTTGTGGGTAGGATAATTCTTCTCTGAAGGCGTAAGGCGTAAGGCTCACATACGCTACAGGCCTTAGCAATCCACCATACTCTTGATACAGGACTCCTCCTAGACCTTCTCTGCTGGCATCCACATGTAACTCATACGGCTTGTGAGGGTCCGCGTAGGCCAAGACAGGAGCTCGAGTTAAACTCTCTTTCAGCTTCGTAAAAGCACCCTCGCATTGACTGGTCCATTCTCCCTGGATGGACTCTCGAGCTTTCCTTGGCCCTGGAGCTGACGGATTTCGGTCAGAGACCTTGCAGCCTTCTTCTGTGCTTTCCTTCTGTAGGAGTTTGTTCAGTGGTTGAGCTATTTTTGCGAATCCTCCTACAAATCTTCGATAATAGGAACAGAACCCCAAGAAAGATCTAAGTTCAGTGACGTTTCGGGGTCTAGGCCAAGAAGCTACGGCCTTCAACTTCCGAGGATCTGTCGAAACGCCTTCTGCTGAGACCACATGTCCCAGATATGTAACAGACGGTAAACAGAATTGACATTTCTCCAGAGACAGTTTCAATCCCTCTTCATGGAGCCTCTTCAAGACCTTCTCCAAATGTTGCTCATGTTCTTCCAGAGTCTTCCCGAACACAATTATGTCATCCAGGTACACTAATACTTCAATCAGATTCATGTCCCCGACTGTCTTCTCCATTAACCGTTGGAACGTGGCTGGAGCCCCCGTAAGGTCTTGAGTCATTCTGTTGAATTCAAAGAACCCCAATGGACAGATGAACGCAGTCTTCTCTTTGTCTTCAGGATGCATTGGTATCTGGTGATACCCACTTCGCAGGTCTAGTACACTAAACCACTTTGCTCCAGACAAACACTGTAAGGTATCTTCTATCCGAGGAGTAGCATATTGATCTGGGATGGTTCTCCGATTAAGCATGCGATAGTCTATGCATAGGCGGACAGAACCATTCTTCTTCCGGACCATTACTATTGGAGATGCATATGGGCTCCTGGACTCTTGGATCACCTGGGTTCTTTGCAGTTCATTCAGCTGTTCTCGTAGATCATCCAAGTCTCCTAGCGGAATTCGTCTTGACCTTTCACGAAACGGCTTGTCCTCTTGTAAACGAATGTGGTGCTCAGTACTTTTAGCTAGGCCCACGTCAAACTCATCTTTCGAGAACAAGTCTCTCCACTTTAGAACTTGGGACTGAAGACGTTTCTTCCATTCAGGTGAAATGGGAGTGTCCTTGGGGTAGAATCTTTCATCTGGAATCTCTTTATCCACTTCCCCTCCTAAATCGGTAGAGAGGGGCATAGCGGACGCTACTTGCCCGATAGGCATTCGTGCTTTAAGGACTACTGGAGAATCAGACACATTGCACACGCTGACTGAGACTCTTCCTCGTGTTCTTTTCAAAGCTTTAGTGGAGATTATTTCAGGGATTACTTCTACTCCGGCTTCACTCCCGTGATTAAAATCGGTTTCCAGTACCACATAGGGACCTGGTTGCGATCTGTTCAACTTGACTGAAGCCCAGAAACTCGTTACTTCTCCTGCTTGCAGAACCTTATCTGTTCCTTCCAATCTCCACAGGCGCCCCACTTCAGCAGGCGCCTTCTGTTCTTCGACCATTCTCTGATAGATTGAACGTAACATTGGGTGTACTCCTTTAGTAGAACCTTCTTCCAGCACGATAGGTGTCAGGAGACGTCGCACCAAATCAGTATTCGTCCCCACTATCATGGAACTCCTGTTTGCCCCTGGAGGCCGAGGACACACAATGGCCAATGCATCACAACCTCCGGACTGTCCGATGACTTCGGATACGATCTCCAACCTCACCTGTAGATACCCGTCATAGGGGAGTTTCTCAGTTCCGATACCCCAGATTTCCAGATCCTTCAATTTCTGTAGAGGTATGTGCTTCAAGTGTTTCTCATAGAAATCTCTGTAAATTAATGTCCCTTGAGCCCCTGAGTCCAACAGAGCTTTAGTGTAGACTCCCTCCACTTGGATTGGCACAATAGGGGAAGGACCTATCAGCTGGTCAGGAAACTTGGTTGTAGTAACAGAAAGTTTAGACCCAGTTTGTTGTACCCTGGCCTTCTTCTTGGCCCTTGTAGGTTTTGGGTGTGCATTGCTTCCCCATGACGTAGGTCCGGATGCTAAGGGAGGGACTCTTTCAGTCCTGGCAGGCTCGGCAGTTGGCCAGACTTTGGGCCTTCTCACCCTCTTAGTCCTGGCTTGATTTTTGGAGCGGGTTTCAACCTTCGGGCACCTGGTTTGCTCCCTTACCAGGACCCTCTGGAGTTTCCCGCCTGCAGGGCGGACAACAGTTTCTCCACAGCTTTTAGGAGTTCTTCGACCGGTTTCTTTTCAGCCCTCCCTTGTGGGCATTGAGCCCTGAAATGGCCAATTTCCCCGCAGCCAAAACATTTCTTTCTCGAGAGTGTGAGCATATTTCCTTCTTGCGGTTCACTTGGAGACCCCCTGTTCGAGGCTACAGCAATCCCTTCAGTTCTGGTGTCCTTAGCCGACAGCAACGTCATTAACTCCATCATTTGCAACATCTGAGTTTTTAAAGCCAGCACTTCAGTCTGTATGTCTGCCACACAGAGAGTTCCTACTTCTGCGGTGAAAGCTGTGTGCGAAGCATTTGCAACCTTTTTAGCCTTAATCAAGGCCTCTTCTTCTCGGATAGCTTTGATCAGTTTGGAATAGGTCAGTCTCGTGCTCTGGTATCTAGTCTGAAATTTCAACATTATGGGATCCAGTGGGAGTGCTCCTTTGAAAATTTGATCCATCAAAGCTTTGCTTGCATGACTCGGTTCCATGCCCCCTTTAAGAATGACCTGATGGATGATTTTATCCAGCTGCCAGACATATGTGGACAATTCTTCTCCTTCCTTTTGATAGGTGTGAGAGAACTTGTGGATAAGCTCAGCACAATCCTCCACTCCCCCGAAATTTTCCTGTAAAGCTTCTAGATACTCCGCAGCAGTGCAGCCGGGCTTGTCCCTTTTTAGATTTCGAATGACATCTGAAGCAGGACCTCTTAGGCTCTCGCTCAACCTTTGTCTCTTCACGGTGTCAACAACTTCCCATTCTTCCACTGCTTGCAGTGCCTGATCTATCCAAGTCTCAAAGTCCTCTTCTCCAGTTGGCACAGGGACCTTACCAGAATAAAACCGTAACTTGCGATATCCGTAATTTGGAGATGCAGCAGAGTTTTTTGCTAGTGTTTCCACCAGTTTCCCCGTAGTGGTGAAAAATGTAGCAGGAGGGAACCCTGTAGTTGGGGTAACATCGGGAACATTCGCGTGATCACCACGTGGCGTACTTGGCTGGACCAGTCGAACTTCCACATCGTCGGTCAGCTTCACACTCGCGCCCTGAAAACACACTGGAACACCCTTTCTCCACTCAAAAAGAACATACGTGTGAGGGGTATCTGGGTTCACTTTTATGTCCAGGATTAACCCTGATTATCTGGTGTCAGCGCGGCCACGGACTGGCGAATCTGATCTTCGGCCCAAGTGTCTGCAGGAATATCCATAACTATACATAATTCTATCTGACTACTGTGCTCTTCACACCATTTGGCAGCAGTGTCTGGATCCATATTTAACCCTTTAAATGTGTTTTTTCCAGAGACTGGATCCCGGAAACGAGCCCCCACGTGTAGCGCTCACTCCCGGAGGAGCTGCTGAAATTGAACCTCGGGTCAGTCTCCCCGCACTAGGGAATAAATATACTCCAGCACCGTCGTGGATTTTATAAATTATATAGTTTACTAGAATAAATGGCATATAATGAATAACACGGTATACGTAGATATATTTACAGTACTTCGTAATGCGGGAAACGCGCAGCGGAAAAGAAAATACAAGGCTTTGTAATTCGAGAAACGTGCAGCGGAAAAGAAAATACAAGGCTTCGTAATTCGAGAAACGCGCAGCGGAAAAGAAGGAAAAATAAATCTTTAACCCCCTTTGTGGTTGGGGAGTGAGTCCCGTACAGGTTATGTCCCAAGAATGTAGGTGTGTGTGTGTGTGATGGTACCCGGGTACAATATTCAACTGGCCAGTGAATTATTTATGAGGTATCTTCGACTAGTCAAGTTGGGGCCCTGTGGGTTTTTAAACAAACAGCAGCGTGCTTTCTATTTTCACAACGGCCTGGAAGGCCTCTCACCCATCCGCCAGATACTTGGTGCTCCGCTCGACCCAGGACGTCTCTCCGCTCGATTTTGACTGGGATTCTATGGGTTACCGGATCCGCTGTCTTGCTTTCCTTTAGCTGCCGCAAGATGTCCAGCTCACCGCCTGCACTCCCTGTCAGATCGATCTGCGGTGCTCCTAACTCGGGGTCCTCCAGCTCACTTGATATCAGCGTGGGTATTCTGGTGAATCACTGGGTCTTCCTCTTGTAAGGCTGAATAACCCGGTCATTATCTCTGTCAGGCCCCAGCTGCGCTCTGGCCTGGTCACTGTCACGTTCTGCAGCACTGTGTCTTGCTTCTCCCCCTCCCTGGCGCGCTCTGCCAGCTCTCACCACGAGGCTCAGGATGTCAGCGTCTGTGTCCCACCCACTTCCTGTGTCCGCTCCCAAAGCATGCTGGGAAATGTAGTCCCAATGCAATGTTCAGTGTCTCACATCGCGCTTGTCTCCCTCTGGTGGCCAAAAATAAGTACTACCACGACAGGGAATTAAAACCATCGCTACACTTATATCAGAGTCTCTGTGAAGCAAAATCATCCCCAGCCGGGGAATGTCAGAAGATCAAAATGTTCTCAAGAAAGAACCAAGGCGGCTCTGAATACGGGGGGGGGGGGTGAGGGAGGGTACAATAGTGAAAGGTCATCTAGCAATAAGGACGGGGGTGGTCGCCGCGTTGTGGAAGAAAAAAGGAAAAGGGTGGGAAGACATTCAGCCTGTTTCCAAAAAAGGGAATGGGGCCGTTCCAGATCGAACCTTGCTGGGCTCGCTGGAGTGCCCAAACTCAGCATTAAAAAGGACACGAGCCATAGCAAAAAAATCATGGCTGTCCCAGAGGGGGTATAATCTCAGCTCCATAGGGTCATCTTATTGCGACTTGGCTGGGTGATCAGCTCCTTCGGGCCTGACCTCCTCCTAGAGGGGCCCGTCGGACGAACCGTCTTCCATACGGGACTGGACAAGCGTCATGGGACCAGGGCCAACACCGTATCCCTTCCGCATGTTTCAGCTTACGGCGCAGTCGTCTCTCCGGTGCAGACCTCATGGGGGGGCACGGCGCTCAAAGCCCGAGGATCTCCAGTGCAGCCACTCGTTCAGCAGGAATCTTCTCATTTCTCTTCCTAGGGGCTTTAGTCACCTCGTCAGGTCGAAAGACCACTCGCAGCGCAGCGACCGGACCTCCATCGACACAGCAGATCCCGTCCTCTTCCCACGGTTCTCCCTCCTTTATCGCAAAAAGTCATCCATGCGTCCAGCAGGGTATACATCCCCTGACGCCGCGCCAGCTAAGGCCTCCGTCCTCCAGTCCACCCCCAGCACAGCCATCAGTCGGCGCCAAGTACCTCGTGTAATCGGGGTCTCATCATCTCCATGTAGCTGCTCCAGACAGGCCTCCAGATCATCCAGCACATCCCCCAGGCTCCTGGTGGAGGGTGAGCAAGTCAGCTGCCACCAGTCCCTGCCTTCCTCCACCTTCATCCACTGCACCCACTGCACCAGGTGGGGATTGAATACCTTTTCCTCTGCTCGGCTCCGGAGGGGGTGCCAAAACAAGCTCTGGAGACTGCCACCCGATGGCCAGCTTCCCAGGGTGTACTCAACGTTGGAATCCACTGGGAAATCCAGGCAGAAATCCCCGTTCTCTGCAGGATCTGGCGGAGCACACTCAAAGCACGTCTGCTCCCCTGCTCGTCCAGCCACGCTCCCCATGAATAGCTTTTATATTGACACCAAGGTCCCAAAGAAATTGTGTATGCTACCAGTTCTTGTGATTCCTCTATACATCAATGTTTCAGCAGTTGCCACCAACAAAAAGAAATACAAATTAACAAAGACAGGAGAACATTTACACATATACACCAATAAAATATCATATATATGAGAAACAAATCGAATGGGGTCAGTATGGAGACTGGTACTAGCAGACTTTCCACACGGTCTAAGGCCAGTGTCAGGCGAGCACACTAGGTGCGCCTGTACGGATGTGCCTACTGGCATCTGTTGCAGCGTTGTGACGCTACAACGTGGCCAGTCACACACTGTAATGCAGGCACAAATTGCGCTCTGCAAGCGTCCGTGCAGAAAGCCTCCCCGTCAAAACGCTAGACGTGCGTTGACGGGGCTGCAAAGCACGATCCTCCATAGGTGGATCTCCTCATTTATAAACCATGACAGTGCAACAATGTATCAGCCTGGTGTATCTGTCCCTGCAGCCTTACTCACTCCCTCAATCGTGCAACAATGTATCTCGCCATACCTAGAATCCCTGAGACAAAGAGAAGGAGCTGCTCGCAGCGTGGGAGAAAAGGTGAGTAGAATCACCAAAATAAAAATAAAGAAATCATTGATTAGAGGCTGTCGGAAGGATCTGCCGAATTATTTAAGGGTAAAAACAAGGGGCATTCTATTTTTCGGGTGCCGTACAAAATCCCTACAGCCAGGTTCCTTAATGCCAACATCCTGACGGCCAACTTCCAGACAGAACAAGTGCCGGACATACCAACTTCCCTACACGTCCAACTTCCAGACATCCATAATCCCAGCATTTTACCCTAATACTAACACCCTAACCCTAGGTTTAAGGGGGTTAGGGCTAGGTTTAGGGGGGTTAGGACTAGGTTTGGGGGGTTAGGACTAGGTTTGGGGGTTAGGGCTAGATTTAGGGGGTGTTAGGGCTAGGTTTGGGGGTTAGGGTTAAGGCTAGGGTTAGGGCTAGGTTTAGGGGAGTTGGGGCTAGGTTTGGGGGGGTTAGCATTAGGGCTAGGTTTAGGGGGGTTAGGGCCATGGCTAGGTTTAGGGGGGTTAGGGCTAGGTTTAGGGGGGTTAGGGTTAGAGCTAAGTTTAGGGGGGTTAGGGTTAGGGCTAGATTTAGGGGGGTTAGGGCTAGATTTAGGGGGTTAGGGTTAGGACTAGATTTAGGGGGGTTAGGGTTAGGGCTAGGTTTGGGGGGTTAGGGCTAGGTTTAGGGGTTAGGGCTAGGCTTAGGGGGGTTAGGGTTAGGGCTAGGTTTAGGGGGGTTAGGGAGTAGGGTTAGTGTTAGACGCTGGGATTTTGGATGTTTGGAAGTTGCCGTCAGGGAGTTGTCTGTGTAGGGAAGTTGGCCGTCAGGGAGTTGTCTGTGTAGGGAAGTTGGCCGTCGGGATTTTGGCATTAGGGAACCTGGTTGTTGACCCAAACCCCTATTTTTCATGCGTCGGAACTCTCAAAGATTTCTTCTATTCAGGTAACAATGACTCATGAATGCTGTGACAAAAAGATTTGTAACTGGCAAATGTAACTTTTATTCAAAATCAATAAAACTCATGTTAGAATTCAGGAGAAAATATCCTTAAACAAGGCACGAATGTGTAAACATGTCAAAAAAGAGAAAAAAAAGAACAGAAATGGGAAAATCCAAAAAACATAAACACAAGCAGAAGCACAGGACGCTTATTGCAGATAAGTGGGCGGCCGACTAGTGATCCTCATATACTGTACCTGAGCTAGAGAGGTGGCAGAGGGTCTATCTGGAAGAGAATAAACCAGGCTTATGGGGGTCTGTAGGTATAAGAGAGAAGCGAGGACTAAGCAATGTACTGATATGCTCATATCAATCAGAAAAAGGCAACATTATTCACCCTCTATGAATGGATCTGAGGCGAGTAGAGACAGAAACGTGTATATCACTTGACCAGTCTGCGAGCGCTCAGCTGTAAATAGTAGTAAATGCCTAAAAAAACATCACAAGTACCTGAGTAGACGATCACTGTGAAGTGATAAATATCATGAATAGCACTTAATCGTAAGGAAAAACACTTAACGCGTTTCGCTGAAAAGCAGCGTCTTCAGGAGTGTATGAAAAGTGTGTATATGTCAGAAGAAGACATAAGGGGTTATTCAAAGAGGCTGATTCAAAGGTGCTCTCTCATTTCTCGCACTTCAGGAATCAATTTGCCGACTCTGCGGGTAATTCAAGCGGGTAGCTATAGGGAGGAGTCAGATTAAGGCGTGGACCTATCCTCGTTATGCAGCCAATACGTGTATGTGCATGCACGGTAAGATAGAGTGACAATGAGGGAGGAACTGGAAGTGCAGGGGATGGATCACAAAATGATACCGGAAGTCTCCCCACCTTTGAACACACACCGGATAACCGCAGGATAACAGTGAATGAGGGGGATGTGTGATTAACGAGATGAATTGGCTTCCACTGGACCCTCAAGTATAAATATCCATGGAGGGGGGGTGCAAGGTAATAGCTCCTGAGGAAGTTAACGTGATGTTAGCGAAACGCGTCGAGCATTATCCTATGGTTTTAACTGCTGAGAGGTTGTCCTCTTGTTGGTTTTGGAGTCTTGGGATTGATAGTAGAAATCTTGTGCTGAACAGGATATGATAAACTGATTTGTTAGCATTGGCAAAAGATCAGCTATTTATATGGTTACGTGGTAACCCAGTTGATGGAGAGGCTATGGAGTTATGAGAATCTGCTTTAATATACTACTGACCCACTGAGGGCTGGCAGAATTGTGTGTACATGTCTTTGATATATAATGCAATTTAAATACGAAATGGGCAATAGGCCATAGGTATGTATGCTAAAGACAGCTGCTCTGCATGATTGTATCTGGGGGAATCCACCTTCTGACTTACAATCATCATGTTTATCAAATAAAAGAAAGTGTAGACATATATATGTTAGGTTGGAAAAAGGAAAACTTGGTATGAATTAGGCAGATCATGTCTCCAATAGTGAAAGATTGGATTTATGGTCAGCTGTCTAGTGGGTATTTACGTATTTCTGAATTTGGAGCCAGATCACTCCTAAGTATATTACAGCACTAATGGTATATGGTTTCTATCTATTTAATGGTGGTGTTTTGTGGGGGACCTTGTGGCGCCCATTTGGGATTAACGGTATACTGCTCTGTTTATGTAGGAGCAAAAATTGCATTATCTCCACCCCAGGACCCTATCGATAGACCTGACAAGACTCATAGGTGACACTTCACCATCCCAATTTCTTTATACAGTATATGTTTTTATATGTTTTATATTGTTTGTCGAAACTTTAGTTCTCCTGTTTGTTGAAATACAATATAATAAAATTTGTTTTAAATAACTCTTTATTGTGTGATTATGGTATCTGACTAATGCCGAACAGAGTTTGGCTCTCCTCTTTTTCGACGTAATACTGGTACGTGGGTTTAATCCCAATACAAGGATACCTGATTGGCCTCTTTCTCTCAGATTTCTTTCTCTTTTTATGGTTAAATAATAGTAAATGCATACGAAAACATCACAAGTAGTAGATTATCACTGTGAAGTGATAAACATCATGAATAGCACTTAATCATAAGGAAAAGCACTCAACGCGTTTCGCTGAGAAGCAACATCTTCATGAGTGTGTAGAAAATGTGTATATGTCAGAAGAAGACATATTCAAAGAGGCTTATTCAAAGGTTCTCTTTTGTTCCTCGCACTTCGGGGAAATTAAATTCCCAGACCCTGCAGTGAATTCAGCATTCACTGGAGGGTCCCCCGAAATGCACGAAAAATCCGCCGAACGCATCCGAAAAACCGTCACATCGAACGGAAAAACGGCAGCAAAAGCGGCGAAAAAAGCTGAACGCACACGACGTCCCATCACAAAAACCCCGAACGCATACGAATATAGCCCACAAGCCCCGACCAGCTGCCAGAAAAAAAAAAACATTGCAACTTTTAAAAGCTGTTTGTAAAAAAACTACTGGACGAAAATGCCTGGAATTAACATATAAGATCATTTGAATGATAATAAAAAGGTCTGTTACAGAAAAAAAAATGCTATTTAAAAAAACCCAGAGAAAACAATTTGCAGAATAAATCCCCAAAAATGTCTAAAAATCCTGTAAAATAAATAAACTTTTTGCTGCAAATTAAAATAATGAACGGTTTATTAGATATTGAATTAAAACAGGAATATTTTTAACATTGAAGCCTCGGGGATTCTCCTGATTAAACCTGTCGAATGAAACCACTGAACAATAGGGCATTTCTCTGACATTTCTCTGCTGTTCGGTGTCGCTGAATAGATTAACCATTGCTTCTCTATGGCGATTTCAATGCCGTTGAAGATCACCGTGTTTCGTTGGCAATTTGCCAATATTTTGCGAACTGCCAGTCTTTGAATAGCCAAATTGCTCCGAAATTGCACCGTGTGAGGAAATTCACCATTCGGTGCTTTTTCGGAACCAATTTGGCTCTCTTTGAATAACCCTGAAGACACGTAGGTCTATTCACTAAAAGGTGGAATGCAGGAGAAGAGAACAATCTAGACCAAATGTGCCTCCCTGCGGTATAATTAATGCAGCATATGAATACGCACACTGCGGGGAACAAGCGCCTCTCTGCGCGGTATAATTAATGCAGCATATAAATACGCACACTGCGGGGAACAAGCGCCTCTCTGCGGTATAATTAATGCAGCATATGAAGACGCACACTGCGGGGAACAAGCGCCTCTCTGCGGTATAATTAATGCAGCATATGAAGACGCACACTGCGGGGAACAAGCGCCTCTCTGCGCGGTATAATTAATGCAGCATATGAAGACGCACACTGCGGGGAACAAGAGTCTCTCTGCACGGTATAATTAATGCAGCATATAAATACGCACACTGCGGGGAACAAGCGCCTCTCTGTGGTATAATTAATGCAGCATATAAATACGCACACTGCGGGGAACAAGCGCCTCTCTGTGGTATAATTAATGCAGCATATGAAGACGCACACTGCGGGGAACAAGCGCCTCTCTGCGCGGTATAATTAATGCAGCATATGAAGACGCACACTGCAGGGAACAAGCGCCTCTCTGCGCGGTATAATTAATGCAGCATATGAAGACGCACACTGCGGGGAACAAGCGCCTCTCTGCGCGGTATAATTAATGCAGCATATGAAGACGCACACTGCGGGGAACAAGCGCCTCTCTGCGCGGTATAATTAATGCAGCATATGAAGACGCACACTGCGGGGAACAAGCGCCTCTCTGTGGTATAATTAATGCAGCATATAAATACGCACACTGCGGGGAACAAGCGCCTCTCTGTGGTATAATTAATGCAGCATATGAAGACGCACACTGCGGGGAACAAGCGCCTCTCTGCGCGGTATAATTAATGCAGCATATGAAGACGCACACTGCGGGGAACAAGCGCCTCTCTGCGCGGTATAATTAATGCAGCATATGAAGACGCACACTGCGGGGAACAAGCGCCTCTCTGTGGTATAATTAATGCAGCATATAAATACGCACACTGCGGGGAACAAGCGCCTCTCTGTGGTATAATTAATGCAGCATATGAAGACGCACACTGCGGGCAACAAGCGCCTCTCTGCGCGGTATAATTAATGCAGCATATGAAGACGCACACTGCGGGGAACAAGCGCCTCTCTGCGCGGTATAATTAATGCAGCATATGAAGACGCACACTGCGGGGAACAAGCGCCTCTCTGTGGTATAATTAATGCAGCATATGAAGACGCACACTGCGGGGAACAAGCGCCTCTCTGCGCGGTATAATTAATGCAGCATATGAAGACGCACACTGCTGGGAACAAGAGTCTCTCTGCGCGGTATAATTAATGCAGCATATTAATCCACACAATGCGGGGAACAAGCACCTCTCTGCCAGGTATAATTGATGCATCATATGAATACGCACACTGCAGGGAAGCGCCTCTCTGTGCGGTATAATGTATACATCTCTGTTATATGTATATGTATCCTCTCTGTATATTATAACTTATAAATAATAACTAATAAATAATAACTTAAAATAAAATTTTGAATTTTCGATAATTTACAAGGAGTTACGTGTTTTTTTTTCACATTTTAACATGTGAGCGTTTACGGTTATATTTTCTGTGAGTTGCGCTTGTTAAAAAAATTAGAGATGGGGACTTGTTACATATATATTTTTTTGGTTGAAAATTACCCGATTTTTAACAAACGCAACCCATACAAGAATCAATAGTGCAGCATCATTATTCACATTATAATTGAATGGAAACAATATTGCTGCATTAGCAAAACAAAACAAAAAAAAAAACATATTTTCTGTAACCTCCCTGGCGGTGTAATTTTTTCCAAATTTTGTATCTAAAAGCGTTTCAATTTTTTTGGAAAGGAAGTTTGTTTTTTTATATAGTAAGCCTGTATTCCGTAGGTATATCTTACTGAAATCCGTGCAAGCAAGCGTCAAGTAAACGCACGGAGTCAGATAAAGTTTGAAACACGAAATAATAATTTATTATCCCAAAAATAATTATCCAAAATAATGCAAATAAATTATATTCAATAATAAAATCAAACCAAAAACACTGAAATCTTTCAGAAAACAAGGGTGCAATATTAGTCTCCGCATATTGTCTCTGTTTAAACATCCTTGGTATGATATATTATTTCAATTATGTACATATTCTTATTTATACAGCTACATTTACAGCTACATTTATAATGCTTACAGTATCAATAATTATAATTTCATATAAGTGATCTTCATGTGTATGGTCTGTTTCTGATCTGTTAGTGCCACCTAGTGGCCAATCATGAGATCTGCATGTTAGGAACCTTACAGTGAAATATTTTTTTTTCAAATTTTGCTGCCTGGTCCCCTGCATCTAGTGACTCGCAGGGAGCCTTACCAGGAATCAAGATGCCGCAATCACACTGCGGGGGGCAGCGAGGGAGCGCAGGATGCAGTAAGTATACAGCCCTAGTGTGGCTCGGGGTTACCATTCGCAGTAGCGAAATTTAACCCAGAGTCACACTCGGGAATACCAACAGGGAGGAAGTGAAAAAAAAATAGTCGAAATCTATCCAAAGTCCCGAAGTTTCACATCAGGACGTCGGATAGAGTAAGTTCTGGAATTAACCTCCTAGTTGCCACCAATGGTGGAGATAGGGGGTTCCAATGAACCCCCTATCTCCCGATCCGTGGCAGCTAGGGGTTAATGTTTGATATCGTTGGATCGGCCAGAGCATGGCCTTCCCAATCATACCAAACATGACCATATTAAAAGTTATTTAAAAAATTAAAATTAAAAAATTTATAAATTTTTTAAAAAAGGTGTTTTTTTTATTTCGACTATCCCGGTGTGAAAAAAAATTATCAAAATCTATCCAAAGTCCCGATGTTTCTCATCAGGACCTCGGATAAAGTTCTGGAGTTAACCCCCTAGTTGCCACCAATGGTGGAGATAGGGGGTTCCAACGAACCCCCTATCTCCCGATCCGTGGCAGATAGGGATTAATGTCCAGAGCATGACCTTTCCAACCATACCAAACATGACCATGTTAAGAGTTGAGAAAAAATATACAAAAATAAAAAACTAAATAAAAAAAATAATAAATTTTTTAAAAAAAGGTTTTTTTTGCTAATGCAGCAATATTGTTCCCATTCAATTATAATGTTAACAATATTGCTGAACTAATAAATTTTGTATGGGTTGAGTTTGTTAAAATTTGTGTAATTTTCACCCAAAAAAAATGTATGTAACAACTCCCCCATCTCTAATTTTAATTTAATAATTGTAAGCGCAACTCATAGAAAATATAACCGTAAACGCTCGCATGTTAAAATGTGAAAAAAAAACCACTTTACTCCTTGTAAATTATTGAAAATTCTAATTTTATTGCATTTGAACTTATAATATACCGACAGGATACATATACGTATAACAGAGACGTATACATTAATTATACCGCAGAGAGGCGCTTAGCCGCAGTGTACGTATTCATATGCTGCATTAATTATACCGCAAAGAGGCGCTTCCCAGCAGTGTGTGGACTCATATGCCACATTAATTATACTGCAGAGAGGCCTTTGTTCCCCACAGTGTGCGTATTCATATGCTTCCTTAATTATACAGCAGAGAGGCGCTTCCCAGCAGTGTGTGGATTCATATGCTGCATTAATTATACTGCAGAGAGGCGCTTCCCAGCAGTGTGTGGATTCATATGCTGCATTAATTATACTGCAGAGAGGCGCTTCCCAGCAGTGTGCGGATTCATATGCTGCATTAATTATACTGCAGAGAGGTGCTTCCCAGCAGTGTGTGGATTCATATGCTGCATTAATTATACTGTAGAGAGGCGCTTCCCAGCAGTGTGTGGATTCATATGCTGCATTAATTATACTGCAGAGAGGCGCTTCCCAGCAGTGTGTGGATTCATATGCTGCATTAATTATACTGCAGAGAGGTGCTTCCCAGCAGTGTGTGGATTCATATGCTGCATTGATTATACCGCAGAGAGACGCTTCCCGGCAGTGTGCAGATTCATATGCTGCATTAATTATACCGTGCAGAGAGGCGCTTGTTCCCTGCAATGTGCGTATTCATATGCTGCATTAATTATACCGCACAGAGATGCGCTTGTTACCCTCAGTGTGCGTATTTATATGCTGCATTAATTATACCGTGCAGGGAGGCGCTTGTTCCCCGCAGTGTGTGTATTCATATGCTGCATTAATTATACCGCAGAGAGGAGCTTGTTCCCCGCAGTGTGCGTATTCATATGCTGCATTAATTATACCGCAGAGAGATGCGCTTGTTACCCTCAGTGTGCGTATTCATATGCTGCATTAATTATACCGCAGAGAGGCGCTTGTTCCCCGCAGTGTGTGTATTTATATGCTGCATTAATTATACCGTGCAGGGAGGCGCTTGTTCCCCGCAGTGTGCGTATTCATATGCTGCATTATTATACTGCAGAGAGGTGCTTCCCAGCAGTGTGTGGATTCATATGCTGCATAATTATACCGTGCAGAGAGGCGCTTCCCAGCAGTGTGTGGATTCATATGCTGCATTAATTATATCACGCAGAGAGGTGCTTCCAGCAGTGTGTGGATTCATATGCTGCATTAATTATACGTGCAGAGAGGCGCTTCCCAGCAGTGTGTGGATTCATATGCTGCATAATTATATCATGCAGAGAGGTGCTTCCCAGCAGTGTGTGGATTCATATGCTGCATTAATTATACCGTGCAGAGAGCGCTTCCCAGCAGTGTGCGGATTCATATGCTGCATTAATTATACCGCAGAGAGGCGCTTCCCAGCAGTGTGTGGATTCATATGCTGCAATAATTATATCATGCAGAGAGGTGCTTCCCAGCAGTGTGTGGATTCATATGCTGCATTAATTATACCGTGCAGAGAGGCGCTTCCCAGCAGTGTGCGGATTCATATGCTGCATTAATTATACTGCAGAGAGGCGCTCCCAGCAGTGTGTGGATTCATATGCTGCATTAATTATACTGTGCAGAGAGATGCTTCCCAGCAGTGTGTGGATTCATATGCTGCATTAATTATACCGCAGAGAGGCGCTTCCCAGCAGTGTGCGGATTCATATGCTGCATTACTTATACTGCAGAGAGGTGCTTCCCAGCAGTGTGTGGATTCATATGCTGCATTAATTATACCGCAGAGAGGAGCTTCCCAGCAGTGTGTGGATTCACATGATGCATTAATTATACTGCAGAGAGGTGCTTCCCAGCAGTGTGCGGATTCATATGCTGCATTAATTATACTGCAGAGAGGTGCTTCCCAGCAGTGTGCGGATTCATATGCTGCATTAATTATACCGCAGAGAGGCGCTTCCCAGCAGTGTGTGGATTCATATGCTGCATTAATTATACTGTGCAGAGTGGCGCTTGTTCCCCGCAGTGTGCGTATTCATATGCTGCATCAATTATGTCTGGCAGAGAGGTGCTTGTTCCCCGCAGTGTGTGGATTCATATGCTGCATTAATTATACCGTGCAGAGAGGCGCTTGTTCCCGCATTCTGTGGATTAATATTCTGCATTAATTATACTGTGCAGAGAGACTCTTGTTCCCTGCAGTGTGCGTCTTCATATGCTGCATTGATTATACTGTGCAGAGAGGCGCTTGTTCCCTGCAGTGTGCGGATTCATATGCTGCATTAATTATACCGCACAGAGATGCGCTTGTTACCCTCAGTGTGCGTATTTATATGCTGCATTAATTATACCGTGCAGGGAGGCGCTTGTTCCCCGCAGTGTGCGTATTCATATGCTGCATTAATTATACCGCAGAGAGGCGCTTGTTCCCCGCAGTGTGCGTATTCATATGCTGCATTAATTATACCGCAGAGAGGTGCTTGTTCCCTGCAGTGTGCGTATTCATATGCTGCGTTAATTATACCGCAGAGAGGCGCTTGTTCCCCGCAGTGTGCGTATTCAGATGATGCATCAATTATGTCTGGCAGAGAGGTGCTGGTTCCCCGCAGTGTGTGGATTCATATGCTGCATTAATTATACCGTGCAGAGAGACTCTTGTTCCCTGCAGTGTGCGTCTTCATATGCTGCATTAATTATACCGCGCAGAGAGGCGCTTTTTCCCCGCAGTGTGCGGATTCATATGCTGCATTAATAATACCGTGCAGAGAGGCGCTTGTTCCCCGCATTGTATGGATTAATATGCTGCCTTAATTATAATGTGCAGAGAGACTCTTGTTCCCTGCAGTGTGCGTCTTCATATGCTGCATTTATTATACCGCAGAGAGGCGCTTGTTCCCCGCAGTGTGCGTATTCAGATACTGCATCAATTATGTCTGGCAGAGAGGTGCTTGTTCCCCGCAGTGTGCGTATTCAGATGCTGCATCAATTATGTCTGGCAGAGAGGTGCTTGTTCCCCGCAGTGTGTGGATTAATATTCTTCATTAATTATACTGTGCAGAGAGACTCTTGTTCCCTGCAGTGTGCATCTTCATATGCTGCATTGATTATACTGTGCAGAGAGACTCTTGTTCCCTGCAGTGTGCGTCTTCATATGCTGCATTAATTATACAGCAGAGAGGCGCTTCCCAGCAGTGTGCAGATTCATATGCTGCATTAATTATACCGTGCAGAGAGACGCTTCCCGGCAGTGTGCGTATTCATATGCTGCATTAATTATACCGCACAGAGATGCGCTTGTTACCCTCAGTGTGCGTATTTATATGCTGCATTAATTATACCAGGGAGGCGCTTGTTCCCCGCAGTGTGTGTATTCATATGCTGCATTAATTATACCGCAGAGAGGCGCTTGTTCCCCGCAGTGTGCGTATTCATATGCTGCATTAATTATACCGCAGAGAGGCGCTTGTTCCCCGCAGTGTGCGTATTCATATGCTGCATTAATTATACCGCAGAGAGGCGCTTGTTCCCCGCAGTGTGTGTATTCATATGCTGCATTAATTATACCGTGCAGAGAGGCGCTTGTTCCCCGCAGTGTGCGTATTCATATGCTGCATTAATTATACCGCAGAGAGGTGCTTGTTCCCCGCAGTGTGTGGATTCATATGCTGCATTAATTATACCGTGCAGAGAGGCGCTTCCCAGCAGTGTGTGGATTCATATGCTGCATTAATTATATCATGCAGAGAGGTGCTTCCCAGCAGTGTGTGGATTCATATGCTGCATTAATTATACCGTGCAGAGAGGCGCTTCCCAGCAGTGTGTGGATTCATATGCTGCATTAATTATATCATGCAGAGAGGTGCTTCCCAGCAGTGTGTGGATTCATATGCTGCATTAATTATACCGTGCAGAGAGGCGCTTCCCAGCAGTGTGCGGATTCATATGCTGCATTAATTATACTGCAGAGAGGCGCTTCCCAGCAGTGTGTGGATTCATATGCTGCATTAATTATACTGTGCAGAGAGGTGCTTCCCAGCAGTGTGTGGATTCATATGCTGCATTAATTATACCGCAGAGAGGCGCTTCCCAGCAGTGTGCGGATTCATATGCTGCATTACTTATACTGCAGAGAGGTGCTTCCCAGCAGTGTGTGGATTCATATGCTGCATTAATTATACCGCAGAGAGGTGCTTCCCAGCAGTGTGCGGATTCATATGCTGCATTAATTATACCGCAGAGAGCGCTTCCCAGCAGTGTGTGGATTCATATTGCTGCAATAATTATATCATGCAGAGAGGTTGCTTCCCAGCAGTGTGTGGATTCATATGCTGCATTAATTATACCGTGCAGAGAGGCGCTTCCCAGCAGTGTGTGCGGTTCATATGCTGCATTAATTATACTGCAGAGAGGCGCTTCCCAGCAGTGTGTGGATTCATATGCTGCATTAATTATACTGTGCAGAGAGGTGCTTCCCAGCAGTGTGTGGATTCATATGCTGCATTAATTATACCGCAGAGAGGCGCTTCCCAGCAGTGTGCGGATTCATATGCTGCATTACTTATACTGCAGAGAGGTGCTTCCCAGCAGTGTGTGGATTCATATGCTGCATTAATTATACCGCAGAGAGGAGCTTCCCAGCAGTGTGTGGATTCACATGATGCATTAATTATACTGCAGAGAGGTGCTTCCCAGCAGTGTGTGGATTCATATGCTGCATTAATTATACCGCAGAGAGGCGCTTCCCAGCAGTGTGCGGATTTATATGCTGCATTAATTATACTGTGCAGAGTGGCGCTTGTTCCCCGCAGTGTGCGTATTCATATGCTGCATCAATTATGTCTGGCAGAGAGGTGCTTGTTCCCCGCAGTGTGTGGATTCATATGCTGCATTAATTATACCGTGCAGAGAGGCGCTTGTTCCCGCATTCTGTGGATTAATATTCTGCATTAATTATACTGTGCAGAGAGACTCTTGTTCCCTGCAGTGTGCGTCTTCATATGCTGCATTGATTATACTGTGCAGAGAGGCGCTTGTTCCTTGCAGTGTGCGGATTCATATGCTGCATTAATTATACCGCACAGAGATGCGCTTGTTACCCTCAGTGTGCATATTTATATGCTGCATTAATTATACCGTGCAGGGAGGCGCTTGTTCCCCGCAGTGTGCGTATTCATATGCTGCATTAATTATACCGCAGAGAGGCGCTTGTTCCCCGCAGTGTGCGTATTCATATGCTGCATTAATTATACCGCAGAGAGGCGCTTGGTCCCTGCAGTGTGCGTATTCAGATGCTGCATCAATTATGTCTGGCAGAGAGGTGCTTGTTCCCCGCATTGTATGGATTAATATGCTGCATTAATTACACTGTGCAGAGAGACTCTTGTTCCCTGCAGTGTGCGTCTTCATATGCTGCATTAATTATACCGCGCAGAGAGGAGCTTGTTCCCCGCATTGTATGGATTAATATGCTGCATTAATTATACTGTGCAGAGAGACTCTTGTTCCCTGCAGTGTGCGTCTTCATATGCTGCATTAATTATACCGCACAGAGAGTCTCTTGTTCCCCGCAGTGTGCATATTCATATGCTGCATTAATTATGCCTGGCAGAGAGGTGCTTGTTCCCTGCAGTGTGCGTATTCATATGCTGCTTTAATTATACTGCAGGGAGGCGCTTGTTCCCCGCAGTGTGCGTATTCAGATGCTGCATCAATTAAGTCTGGCAGAGAGGTGCTTGTTCCCCGCAGTGTGTGGATTCATATGCTGCATTAATTATACCGTGCAGAGAGGCGCTTCCCCGCAGTGTGTGGATTCATATGCTGCATTAATTATATCATGCAGAGAGGCGCTTCCCAGCAGTGTGCGGATTTATATGCTGCATTAAATATACTGCGCAGAGTGGCGCTTGTTCCCCGCAGTGTGCGTATTCATATGCTGCATCAATTATGTCTGGCAGAGAGGTGCTTGTTCCCCGCAGTGTGTGGATTCATATGCTGCATTAATTATACCGTGCAGAGAGGCGCTTGTTCCCGCATTGTGTGGATTAATATTCTGCATTAATTATACTGCGCAGAGAGGCTCTTGTTCCCCGCAGTGTGCGTATTCATATGCTGCATTAATTATGCCTGGCAGAGAGGTGCTTGTTCCCTGCAGTGTGCGTATTCATATGCTGCGTTAATTATACCGCAGAGAGGCGCTTGTTCCCCGCAGTGTGCGTATTCAGATGATGCATCAATTATGTCTGGCAGAGAGGTGCTGGTTCCCCGCAGTGTGTGGATTCATATGCTGCATTAATTATACCGTGCAGAGAGACTCTTGTTCCCTGCAGTGTGCGTCTTCATATGCTGCATTAATTATACCGCGCAGAGAGGCGCTTTTTCCCCGCAGTGTGCGGATTCATATGCTGCATTAATATACCGTGCAGAGAGGGCTTGTTCCCCGCATTGTATGGATTCATATGCTGCCTTAATTATAATGTGCAGAGAGACTCTTGTTCCCTGCAGTGTGCGTCTTCATATGCTGCATTTATTATACCGCAGAGAGGCGCTTGTTCCCCGCAGTGTGCGTATTCAGATACTGCATCAATTATGTCTGGCAGAGAGGTGCTTGTTCCCCGCAGTGTGCGTATTCACATGCTGCATCAATTATGTCTGGAAGAGAGGTGCTTGTTCCCCGCAGTGTGTGGATTAATATTCTTCATTAATTATACTGTGCAGAGAGACTCTTGTTCCCTGCTGTGTGCATCTTCATATGCTGCATTGATTATACTGTGCAGAGAGACTCTTGTTCCCTGCAGTGTGCGTCTTCATATGCTGCATTAATTATACAGCAGAGAGGCGCTTCCCAGCAGTGTGCAGATTCATATGCTGCATTAATTATACCGTGCAGAGAGGCGCTTGTTCCCTGCAGTGTGCGTATTCATATGCTGCATTAATTATACCGCACAGAGATGCGCTTGTTACCCTCAGTGTGCGTATTTATATGCCGCATTAATTATACCGTGCAGGGAGGCGCTTGTTCCCCGCAGTGTGCGTATTCATATGCTGCATTAATTATACCGCAGAGAGGTGCTTGTTCCCCGCAGTGTGTGGATTCATATGCTGCATTAATTATACTGCAGAGAGGCGCTTGTTCCCCGCAGTGTGTGGATTCATATGCTGCATTAATTATACCGTGCAGAGAGGCGCTTGTTCCCCGCATTGTATGTATTAATATGTTGCATTAATTACACTGTGCAGAGAGACCTTGTTCCTGCAGTGTGCGTCTTCATATGCTGCATTAATTATACCGCGCAGAGAGGCGCTTGTTCCCCGCAGTGTGCGTATTCATATGCTGCATTAATTATGTCTGGCAGAGAGGTGCTTGTTCCCCACAGTGTGTGGATTCATATGCTGCATTAATTATACCGTGCAGAGAGGCGCTTCCCCGCAGTGTGTGGATTCATATGCTGCATTAATTATATCATGCAGAGAGGCGCTTCCCAGCAGTGTGCGGATTTATATGCTGCATTAATAATATACTGCGCAGAGTGGCGCTTGTTCCCCGCAGTGTGCGTATTCATATGCTGCATCAATTATGTCTGGCAGAGAGGTGCTTGTTCCCCGCAGTGTGTGGATTCATATGCTGCATTAATTATACCGTGCAGAGAGGCGCTTGTTCCCGCATTGTGTGGATTAATATTCTGCATTAATTATACTGCGCAGAGAGGCTCTTGTTCCCTGCAGTGTGCGGATTCATATGCTGCATTAATTATACCGCAGAGAGGCGCTTGTTCCCCGCAGTGTGCGTATTCAGATGATGCATCAATTATGTCTGGCAGAGAGGTGCTGGTTCCCCGCAGTGTGTGGATTCATATGCTGCATTAATTATACCGTGCAGAGAGACTCTTGTTCCCTGCAGTGTGCGTCTTCATATGCTGCATTAATTATACCGCGCAGAGAGGCGCTTTTTCCCTGCAGTGTGCGGATTCATATGCTGCATTAATAATACCGTGCAGAGAGACTCTTGTTCCCAGCAGTGTGTGGATTCATATGCTGCATTAATTATACCGCGCAGAGAGGTGCTTGTTCCCTGCAGTGTGCGTATTCATATGCTGCATTAATTATACCGCAGAGAGGCGCTTGTTCCCCGCAGTGTGTGTTTTCAGATGCTGCATCAATTATGTCTGGCAGAGAGGTGCGTGTTCCCCTCAGTGTGTGGATTCATATGCTGCATTAATTATACTGCTGAGAGGTGCTTCCCAGCAGTGTGTGGATTCATATGCTGCATTAATTATGCCTGGCAGAGAGGTGCTTGTTCCCTGCAGTGTGCGTATTCATATGCTGCATTAATTATACCGCAGAGAGGTGCTTGTTCCCCTCAGTGTGTGGATTCATATACTGCATTAATTATACTGCAGAGAGGCGCTTCCCAGCAGTGTGAGGATTCATATGCTGCATTAATTATACTGCAGAGAGGCGCTTCCCAGCAGTGTGCGGATTTATATGCTGCATTAATTATACCGCGCAGAGTGGTGCTTGTTCCCCGCAGTGTGCGTATTCATATGCTGCATCAATTATTTCTGGCAGAGAGGCGCTTGTTCCCCGCAGTGTGTGGATTCATATGCTGCATTAATTAAACCGTGCAGAGAGGCGCTTGTTCCCGCATTCTGTGGATTAATATGCTGCATTAATTATACTGTGCAGAGAGACTCTTGTTCCCTGCAGTGTGCGTCTTCATATGCTGCATTAATTATACTGCAGAGAGGCGTTTGTTCCCCACAGTGTGTGGATTCATATGCTGCATTAATTATACCGTGCAGAGAGGCGCTTCCCAGCAGTGTGTGGATTCATATGCTGCATTAATTATACTGCAGAGAGGCGCTTCCCAGCAGTGTGTGGATTCATATGCTGCATTAATTATACTGCAGAGAGGCGCTTCCCCGCAGTGTGTGGATTCATATGCTGCATTAATTATACTGCAGAGAGGTGCTTCCCAGCAGTGTGTGGATTCATATGCTGCATTAATTATACTGCAGAGAGGCGCTTCCCAGCAGTGTGTGGATTCATATGCTGCATTAATTATACTGTAGAGAGGCGCTTCCCAGCAGTGTGTGGATTCATATGCTGCATTAATTATACTGCAGAGAGGCACTTCCCAGCAGTGTGTGGATTCATATGCTGCATTAATTATACTGCAGAGAGGCGCTTCCCAGCAGTGTGTGGATTCATATGCTGCAATAATTATATCATGCAGAGAGGCGCTTCCCAGCAGTGTGTGGATTCATATGCTGCATTATTTATACTGCAGAGAGGCGCTTCCCAGCAGTGTGCAGATTCATATGCTGCATTAATTATACCGCAGAGAGGCGCTTCCCAGCAGTGTGTGGATTCATATGTTGCATTAATTATACTGTAGAGAGGCGCTTCCCAGCAGTGTGTGGATTCATATGCTGCATTAATTATACTGCAGAGAGGCACTTCCCAGCAGTGTGTGGATTCATATGCTGCATTAATTATACTGCAGAGAGGCGCTTCCCAGCAGTGTGTGGATTCATATGCTGCATTAATTATACTGCAGAGAGGCACTTCCCAGCAGTGTGTGGATTCATATGCTGCATTAATTATACTGCAGAGAGGCGCTTCCCCGCACGAAAAACTAGACTAAACGAAACGTGCCGAAAAGAAAATCATCCGAAACGATCCGAAATACACCCCACCCTTGGAACAACAGTTGAAAAATTGTTTTGCTTTATACTTCTTTTTCCCATCTGGACTGGACCAAGCTCCAAGCTGACATATATTATATTCTACACACAAACGTTTTCATCCAAATCAAAAAGAAGCATAAAGAATGTTTTTGGCTTTAAGCCTATCCTTAAATTCCTAATCTAATCCTTATTTCTAACTATGATTACTATTCGTAACTTCTACCTCTGCTTCCTAACCTTAAATCAAGTCTAACTTGATTCAAACCCTAATTTCAAATCCGATTTTCTAACACTAAATTCCTAACCCTATTTCCTCATCCTAATTGCTAAACCTAGCTTCTAACCCTAATTTCTAACTTTATTTGCTAACCCTAATCTAGTCTAACCGTAATTCCTAACGCTAGTTTATCCCTCTGGTTTCTAAACAGAATCTAAATCTAAAACTAATTTCTAGACATGTGCATTTCATTTCATTCCTAATTCAAATTCAGACGAAAATCACTGGTTTCGGGGGGGGGGGGGGAGTTTCGTTCCCGAAAAATGAAAAAACGGTCGTCTAAAAATAGGAATCACGTTAGTAAAACAAAAACAACTAAACAAAATGTCGGGAAGGTGAAATGATAATAATCTGAAAAAGGAACATAAATCCGAAATGGAACAAAAATGACCCAAAATGCAAAAAAAAGGAACAAATTAGTTCATACTAATAAAAACTGTTTATTTAAACATTGAAACCTATAGAATTCACCCATAGGTTTCAATGTTAAAAAAATTCATGTGTTTATTAAATATTTATTAAACCGTTATTTTTTTTTCACTTGCAGCAAAAAGTCTGTCATGCTTCCTCTCTAGTGCCTTCTGGATAGGCCTGTATGGCCCTTGAACTCTAGCTTGTCTCCAGCAGCTCTTTTCCAGAATGCCTGAATGCCTGTCCAGGGTTTACCACAGACCTGTGCCTGATCCAGGTTCCTTCTTATCCTGTGTCGGTATTACAGCTACTCCTAGGAGCCTCAGGTGTACCACATCTCACCTGATGAGGCTTCCTCAAAAGTATGAAAAAAACAGTGTGGTGGGACAGGCGCTTCTTCCAGCCAGTGGGGGTGTTCTTTAAGATGTTCCCTCTATTTAGATGGGGTCCAGCCCTCAAATAAAACAGAAACAAATATATTGCACAGTATGTCAAGTAGATATATGAATAAACCCCTTTAGGGAGAACTGACTCACATTTTTCAGTGTCTCAAGATCAGACACTAGATGTAACAGCAACCGGCAGCTTTAGGAATGCCGGATTCCCCTTACAGTACTCCAGCACCTTCTTTCTGCTCCTCAGCAGCAATCCAGGATTGTAGCAGTAAAAGTGAAAGTCAGCACGCAGGGGGTGTAAGATTAATTAATTTATTGAGGTAAAAGAAATAATTTCAATATAAAAAAGTGCATCTAAACGCGTTTCGCGGTATAAAGCCACTTCCTCAGTAGATGCTGTTACATCTAGTGTCTGATCTTGAGACACTGAAAAATGTGAGTCAAATCTCCCTAAAAGGGGTTTATTCATATATCTACCTGACATACGGCGCAATATATTTGTTTCTGTTTTATTTGAGGGCTGGACCCCATCTAAATAGAGGGAACATCTTAAAGAACACCCCCACTGCCTGGAAGAAGCGCCTGTCCCACCACACTGTTTTTTTCATATGCCTCTCTTTGAGAAATTGGGATATTTCCTCTAGTGAGTGGAGACGAGCTGCTGATCTAGCCCACCCTAGACTTCTGTATAGGTCCACAATAACATACTGAACTGTTTCATCACCACAATCTCTATCCCACTCATTATCACTACATTCAGTGAAATCCATTGGGAAGACATTCTCATAAGAAACCACTAGGTGGCGCCTGACTTTCAGACTTTTGTGTATTCCTCAAAAGTATGCTACTCCCTCTTCTCTATGCTTCAGCATTAAAGTCTGGCTGTGCCTCTGACCAGTACTGGCTATCTGAAGCTCCCTGTTAAGCATTATCAAGTTAACGCCATGTCTCCTGCCAAGTCTGTCCACTGTGTCTCCTGCCAAGCCTGTCCACCATGTCTCCTGTCTAGTATAACCATTGTGATCCTGTCTAGTCTTTGTATCCTACCTGCACCAGCAGTACCATTGTTCCTTCAGTGCTTTTTGTTCCTCTTGTATGTGCTTCTTGTTTCTTTTATGTTTCTTGGTCCTTTCTCCTGTTTGTTTGTGCTGCTTGCTCCTATTAGTTTCTTGTTATCCCAACCACTACTCCCACTATCTCAGTTCTCCCCTGTTGCCTAGTCAGCACCTTTCCTGTGTCTCCCTCTCCTATGTTAATTGCAATGACTTCTCTATCACGGTGGAGGGTATCACCATCTCCCCATCAAACCAAGTTCGCTGCCTTGGAGTTACACTTGACTCTGCTCTTTCCTTCATCCCCCACATCAAGTCTCTTTCCTCCTCCTGCCGATACCAACTGCGTAATATTTCCAGAATTCGGCCATTTCTTACCGCTGTCACCACAAAACAACTCATACACGCCCTGGTAATCTCCCGACTCGACTATTGCAATAATCTCTTATCTGGCCTCCCTCTGTCCCGCCTCTCCCCCCTACAATCCATCCTGAACGCCTCCGCCAGGCTAATTCACCTCACCCACCGCTCTGTCTCTGCCGCTCCCCTCTGCGAGTCCCTTCACTGGCTCCCCATCCACTGCAGAATTAAGTTCAAAATCCTTATCCTTACCTACAAAACCCTCACTAACTCAGCTCCCCACTACCTGTCCTCACTAATCACCAAATACACCCCAGCCCGCTCCCTAAGGTCAAACAGTGACCTGCGCCTAGCTTCTCCCCGCATCACCTCTTCCCATGATAGACTGCAGGATTTCTCACGCGCAGCCCCCACTCTCTGGAACGCTCTCCCTCGTACTATCAGACTTTCCCCTAACTTCTCTTCCTTCAAACGCTCCCTGAAAACATTCCTATTTAGGGAAGCCTACCACCCAACTCACTGACGCAACCATCAATCACTCTCACCTTACAGTCCTCTCCTCCTGTTTCCAACCCCATCCCTCCCAGATTGTGAGTTCCTACAGGAATAGGGCCCTCATCTCCTCCTGTACTGTTTGTCAAATGTTGTTCAATGTATTGTAACCCTGTCTATACTGTGTTTATTGTACAGCGCTGCAGAATATGCTGGCGCTTTATAAATAAAGAATAATAATAATAATAATAATAATTAAGGCTCATTTCTTATTCTGCCCAGCCTCCTCTGTTCAGTTCATTCTCTTGTTTTTGTTTTATTTGCTTTATCCTTTATTAAACACCTTTCAGTGCCATGCAATCTGTTTGTCCTCAATTGTAACACGGCATCATGGCCTCGCACCAGTACACTACGCACACACCGCATGACAAAGTCTCTGTTTATTTCTTATTTTAGGATCTTTTAAAAATGTTATTGTTCCTAATTTATTTTAAAGCAATGAGGCTTTTTTCCGTTCGGCAATGAATTGAATAGGTACTATGTTTCAGCACCATGGTAAGTTCCGTAGCTCTCCATGGTGCTGCACTGCTGATATGAAACATTAGTATTCATTGAATATGTTTCAGCACCATGGAGAGCCGTGAATCTCTCCATGGTCCTGAAACATTCAATTGAATACAGTCAGGTCTATTCAAAGAAAGGTGGAACGAAGGAGAATGACTGGAGAAGTGAAAATTCTAGGTCAAAATAGCCAAACTAGAAAAATTCTCCCATTTATATCTCTTTCCAAATCGACTATTTGGTCTAGATTGTTCTCTTCTCCTGCCAGTTTTCCTGGTTTTCACCTTTCTCTGAATAACCCTGTAGGTTTCAGATCAGCAGTGCAGCACCATGCAGAGCTACGGATCACACCATGGTGCTGAAACATACAGGGTTATTCAGAGAAAGATGAAAACCAGGAGAAGAGAACAATCTAGACCAAATAGCCAATTTGGAAAGTGAGATAAATGGGAGAATTTTTCTGGTTTTGCTGTTTTGACCTAGAATTTTCACTTCTTCTTACAATTCTCCTGAATTTAGTGAATAGACAATATAGACATTAGAGCTAGAAGCTAGGGTTAGACTTACAACTCTATTCACTAAAGATGAAACTCAGGAGAATGACTGGAGAAGTAAAAATTCTAGGTCAAAATAGTCAAACTAGAAAAATTATCCCATTTATCGCACTTTCCAAATCAGCTATTTGGTCTAAAATGTTCTCCTCTCCTGAGTTTCACTTTTAGTGAATAGACCTGATAGAAATGAATTTAACTGCTAGAAAAAAAGGAACTCTCCTATTCTCCTAATAGGTGTTTATACCAATAAAAATGTCTTATGTGTCGGAATAATAAAAAAAAGCTTTTTAACCTCCCTGGTGGTATTCCCGAGTGTGACTCGGGGTCAAATTTCACTACCGCGAATGGTAACCCCGAGCCACACTCGGGCTGCATACTCACCTCCTCCTGCACACCCTCGCTGTCCCCCACAGTGTGATCGTGGCGACTTGCTTCCTGGTAAGGCTCCCTGTGAGTCACCCGATGCAGGGGGGTGAGACCAAGCAGCAAATTAGCAAACTGTAAAAATTATTTATATCTTACAGCATGAATTGCTCATGAACGGCCACTAGGTGGCACTAACAGATCATGCACATTCTAAGACTTGACTTCACTGTTTATATATGGTTTTGAGAATTATTTGCACGGATTTCAGTGAGCTATTCCTAATTATTATAGGCTTACTATATAAAAAAACACGTTTTCTGTTGAAAAAAAATGAGACACTTTTAGACACAAAAGTTTTGAAAAAATTAGACCGCCAGGGAGGTTAAAAAATAATAAAAAGGTCTGTTACAGAAGCCTTTAATAAAAATGGGATATTGAGCTTTTAGCAACAGTCAGCAGCTCATGCAGGGGGAAAATAAATCAACCTGCAGCTCAAACCTTTGTAACTCAATTAGACGGAAGATGGCGCTGTCTACTGGCCCAGTAGTTTATTTACAGTAATAACTATGTATTACTGTAAGATTATTTGAAAATGATTTTACAAAAAAACAAAAACACTGGTTTCTGACACTGTTTTTTTTGAAAACCACTTGGTAGTGAAGGGATTAACTGAGCCATTTCACCCCTGTGTGCTGAGCACATTTTGACCGTTTTATGCTCATCTTGTTTAGACACGATTTGAAGTCCTGTTTAATTGTAGGACCCAGACAAATGGTATATCCTCATTTTCAGCAGACTCACTAGATACATAATATATCATTACTAGGTGTAAAGCCTGCCCAGAGGGCAGTCTATTGATAAGTGTGGTGCGTAAGAATGTTGGTGGAAAGGAAAACACAGCAGCGTCAAGAAAAGTTAAATATTTTTAGTGACTATTTTGAATAAATTTCTTTGAATACAACATTTTTATTAAAGCATGCATCAGTCCCTGGTAATAAGTAGCCTTGTTCACATCCATATACTGTGCCGTATATTGTGCTGTGCTCGGCTCTGTGGCGTTTATTGTGCTCGGCTCTGTGGCGTTTATTCTGTTGTGCTCTACTCTGTGCTTGGCTCTGCGCTCGGCTCCGTATATTGTGCTCTGTGCCGTTTATTGTGCTTTGCACATTTTATTGTGTTGTGCTTGGTTCTGTGCTTGGTGCCGTTTATTGTGGTGTGTTTGGCTGTGCTCGGCTCTGTGCCGTTTATTCTGTTGTGCTTGGCTCTGTGCCGTCTATTGTACTGTGCTCAACTCTGTGGCGTTTATTCTGTTTTGCTCGGCTCTGTGCTGGGCTCTGCGCATTGGCTCTGTGCTCTGCTCCGTGCCGTATATTGTGCTCTGCTTTTTATTGTGCTCTGCTCCGTTTATTGTGTTGTGCTTGGTTCTGTGCTTGGCGCCGTTTATTGTGCTGTGATTGGCTCTGTGCCGTTTATTGTGCTGTGCTCTGTGCCGTATATTGTGCTGTGCTCGGCGCTGTGCCGTTTATTGTGCTCGGCTCTGTGCCGTCTATTGTGCTGTGCTTGGCTCTGTGGCTTTTATTGTGCTTGGCTCTGTGGTGTTTATTCTGTTGTGCTTGGCTCTGTGACGTTTATTGTGCTTGGCTCTGTGCAGTCTATTGTGCTGTGCTCGGCTCTGTGGCGTTTATTGTGCTCGGCTCTGTGGTGTTTATTGTGCTCTGCTCTGTGCCTTTAATGGGTTGTGCTCTGCTCTGTGCCTTTAATGGGTTGTGCTCTGCTCTGTGCCGTCTATTGTGCTCTGCTTGGCGCTCTGCTCAGTGCTGGGCTCTGCGCTCGGGTACTGGGCTCTGCACTCAGTTGCTGGGCTCTGTGCTGGGCTGTGTCCAGGTGCTGGGCTCTGCGCTCTGGCGCTGGGCTCTGCGCTCAGGCGCTGGGCTCTGCGCTCAGGTGCTGGGCTCTGTGCTGGGCTCAGGTGCTGGGCTCTGCGCTCGGCTCGGTGCTAGGTGCTGGGCTCTGTACTCGGTGCTGTGCTCTGGGCTCGGTGCTGTGCTCTGTGCTCGGTGCTGGGCTCTGTGCTCGGTGCTGGGCTCTGTGCTCGGTGCTGGGCTCTGTGCTGGGCTCTGTGCTCGGTGCTGGGCTCTGTGCTGGGCTCTGTGCTCAGTGCTGGGCTCTGTGCTCGGTGCTGGGCTCTGTGCTGGGCTCTGTGCTCGGTGCTGGGCTCTGTGCTCGGTGCTAGGCTCTGTGCTCGGTGCTGGGCTCTGTGCTGGGCTCTGTGCTCGTGCTGGGCTCGGCTCTGTGCTCGGTGCTGGGCTCTGTGCTCGGTGCTGGGCTCTGTGCTCGGTGCTGGGGTCAGGGCTCTGTGCTGGGCTCTGTGCTGGGCTCTGTGCTGGGCTCTGGGTCAGGGCTCTGTGCTGGGCTCTGTGCTGGGCTCTGTGCTGGGCTCGGTGCTCGGTGCTGGGCTCTGTGCTCGGTGCTGGGCTCTGTGCTGGGCTCTGTGCTCGGTGCTGGGCTCTGTGCTCGGTGCTGGGCTCTGTGCTGGGCTCTGTGCTCGGTGCTGGGCTCTGTGCTCGGTGCTGGGCTCTGGGCTGGGCTCTAGGCTCGGTGCTGGGGTCAGGGCTCGGTGCTGGGCTCTGTGCGCGGTGCTGGGCTCTGTGCTCGGTGCTGGGCTCTGTGCTGGGCTCTGTGCTCGGTGCTGGGCTCTGTGCTCGGTTCTGGGCTCTGTGCTGGGCTCTGTGCTTGGTGCTGGGCTCTGTGCTCGGTGCTGGGCTCTGTGCTGGGCTCTGTGCTCGGTGCTGGCTCTGTGCTCGGTGCTGGGCTCTGTGCTGGGCTCTGTGCACGATGCTGGGTCAGGGCTCTGTGCTCGGTGCTGGGCTCGGGGTCAGGGCTCGGGGTCAGGGCTCGGTGCTGGGCTCTGGGCTCGGTGCTCTTGGCTCGGTGCTGGGCTCGGTGCTGGGCTCTGGGCTCGGTTCTGGGCTCGGTGCTGGGCTCTGGGCTCGGTGCTGGGCTCGGTGCTGGGCTCTGTGCTCGGTGCTGGGCTCTGTGCTCGGTGCTGGGCTCGGTGCTGGGCTCGGTGCTCTGGGCTCGGTGCTCTGGGCTCGGTGCTGGGCTCTGGGCTCGGTTCTGGGCTCAGTGCTGGGCTCGGTGCTGGGCTCTGGGCTCAGTGCTGGGCTCTGGGCTCGGTGCTGGGCTCTGGGCTCAGGGTCAGGGCTCGGTGCTGGGCTCGGTGCTGGGCTCGGTGCTGGGCTCAGTGCTCTGGGCTCGGTGCTGGGCTCGGTGCTCTGGGCTCGGTGCTGGGCTCGGTGCTCTGGGCTCGGTGCTGGGCTCGGTGCTGGGCTCTGGGCTCGGTGCTGGGCTCTGGCTCGGTGCTGGGCTCGGTGCTCTGGCTCGGTGCTGGGCTTGGTGCTGGGCTCTGGGCTCGGTTCTGGGCTCGGTTCTGGGCTCGGTGCTGGGCTCGGTGCTGTGCCGTTTATTCTGTTGTGCTTGGCTCTGTGCCGTCTATTGTACTGTGCTCAGCTCTGTGGCGTTTATTCTGTTTTGCTCGGCTCTGTGCTGGGCTCTGCGCATTGGCTCTGTGCTCTGCTCCGTGCCGTATATTGTGCTCTGCTTTTTATTGTGCTCTGCTCCGTTTATTGTGTTGTGCTTGGTTCTGTGCTTGGCGCCGTTTATTGTGCTGTGATTGGCTCTGTGCCGTTTATTGTGCTGTGCTCTGTGCTGTATATTGTGCTGTGCTCGGCGCTGTGCCGTTTATTGTGCTCGGCTCTGTGGCTCGGGGTCAGGGCTCGGGGTCAGGGCTCGGTGCTGGGCTCTGGGCTCGGTGCTCTTGGCTCGGTGCTGGGCTCGGTGCTGGGCTCTGGGCTCGGTTCTGGGCTCGGTGCTGGGCTCTGGGCTCGGTGCTGGGCTCGGTGCTGGGCTCTGTGCTCGGTGCTGGGCTCTGTGCTCGGTGCTGGGCTCGGTGCTGGGCTCGGTGCTCTGGGCTCGGTGCTCTGGGCTCGGTGCTGGGCTCTGGGCTCGGTTCTGGGCTCAGTGCTGGGCTCGGTGCTGGGCTCTGGGCTCAGTGCTGGGCTCTGGGCTCGGTGCTGGGCTCTGGGCTCGGGGTCAGGGCTCGGTGCTGGGCTCGGTGCTGGGCTCGGTGCTGGGCTCAGTGCTCTGGGCTCGGTGCTGGGCTCGGTGCTCTGGGCTCGGTGCTGGGCTCGGTGCTCTGGGCTCGGTGCTGGGCTCGGTGCTGGGCTCTGGGCTCGGTGCTGGGCTCTGGGCTCGGTGCTGGGCTCGGTGCTCTGGGCTCGGTGCTGGGCTCTGGGCTCGGTTCTGGGCTCGGTGCTGGGCTCGGTGCTGGGCTCGGTGCTGGGCTCTGGGCTCGGTGCTGGGCTCTGGGCTTCGTGCTGGGCTCTGGGCTCGGTGCTGGGCTCTGGGCTCGGTGCTGGGCTCGGTGCTGGCTCTGGGCTCGGTGCTGGGCTCTGGGCTCGGTGCTGGGCTCGGTGCTGGGCTCTGGCTCGGTGCTGGGCTCTGGCTCGGTGCCGTTTTCGCGCCCTTCCAACATTGGTGGTCCTGCGGCGGGAGGCGCGTGGCAACCTCCGTAACAGACTGTGGTGGTTGGATGCGCGCGCAGCCAGGTGCGCGCGCCACCTGCCGCAGCACGCCCAAAGCGTCCTACGGAGGTTGGATGCGCACGCAGCCAACCTCCGTAGGACGCTTTGGGCGTGCTGCGGCAGGTGGCGCGCGCACCTGGCTGCGCGCGCATCCAACCGCCACAGCACCCTGTGGGCTGCGCGCATGCGCAGTCCGTTTTTTGGCGACGGACACGCCCAACTTATTCTTTTATAGGATAGATCATGTGTAAACGTCATGTCCTGAAAGTCTGCTATAACAATTTTATTTTTAATAAATGTGAATTTCCATTCAGATTTCAATCATTTACAATGTATATATATTTTTTTCACATTTTACCATCCAAGCCTTTGTGGTTATATATTTTATAGGGCACTCTTTTTAAAAAAAATTAAAATGGGAAATTGTTACTCTATTTTTCAAAGAAAATATTCAATTTTAACTAAAACTGGAAAAAAAATTAATCGTAAGATATGAGGTGAGTCCGTGCAGCATCATTGTTCACATTATAATTGAAAATTGAAAAGTGAACAATAGTGCTACATTATAAAAAAGGAACAAAAAAGGAATTTGTTATTTATAGTTTTAAATTTATTTTGCATATAAAATGGACATGTTTGTATCATTAGATGGGCCATGCTCTGGCCTTTCCACAAATAACAAACAACCTTTTACCTGATATCGATCAGGAGATACAGGTGTCCAAAGGCCCCGGTGGACGAGGGGAGGCCCCAGGAGGCAGGACTGATATCCAAGATGTCGGCCCCACTGGGAGAATTCCTTGATCCGGTGCCGAATCACAGTAATGGTAGATAAGGTATTAAGAGAGGCATCACTGGATGATCAGACGGTGAACTTTCCAATCATGCCTCTTTTGTGACTATACCCCTTACAGATAGTGAGCTAGAGGATTCCAAAGGATCCAACCTCCCCTTCAGGTGCTTTTCCTGCCCCTGCCGGGGGTGTCGCCTGAAAAATGATGTCAGCATGCGTCGGGCACCAAATCGCGGGCCCGCATTTAAGGGATTACAGTGAGACATTGCTGGAAAAGTCAGACTGTGACCTTTCCATTGATGCCTCTCTGGAAGCTAGATCTCCTCACAATCTTTCTGATGTTCTGTGAGTATGAGCCAGCATGAAGCAGCTGCCACAGTCACATGTAACAGGGATTTTCAAATTTGATTTCATTCAGCACCTGCAGAAAATGTCCAATGATTTTGTCATTTATCCCCTTAATGAAGCTGGATATTTCATTTTATGTTTACATTGCAACTATTCTTTTCAGGTATTATATGTAAGAAAAAAGAGAAAATGTGAGTATCGAAGCTTACTAACGATCATATAGTGAATGCACTGCAACTGCTGGATTCAGCTGGTTCTAAGACAGGCAGTTATCTGTTGCTATGCTCCTCTCTATAAGACACAACTGTCACTCTGTTCCTCTCTATAAGACATACAGAATAGATATCTGTCACTCTATTCCTCTCTATAAGACACACAGCTATCTGTCTCTCTGCTCCTCTCTTTACAACACACAGCTGTCACTCCTCTCTGTCAGACACACAGCTATCTGTCATTCTGCTCCTCTCTTTAAGACACACAGATGTCGCTCTGCTCTTCTCTATAAGACATACAGATATCTGTACACACAGCTATCAGTCACTCTGCTCCTCTCTTTAAGACACACAGCTGTCACTCGGCTCCTCTCTATAAGACACACAGCTGTCACTCTGCTGCTCTGTATAACACACAGTTAACTGTCACTCTGCTCCTCTGTATAACACACACAGCTATCTGTCACTCTGCTCCTCTGTATAAGACACAAAGCTGTCACTCTGTTCCTCTGTATAAGACACAGCTATCTCTCACTCTGCTTCTCTTTATAAGACACACAACTATCTGTCACTCTGCTCCTCTCTATTAGGGATGAGCTGTTCGGTTCGATCGGTTTGGAGTTCGATTCGAACATCGCCTGTTCGCATGTTCGCAAACTATGAACATTTCCGCGTGTTCGCCGGATGTTCGCCCACAATGCACCACAATGGACCACAATGCACTTTGGACCACAGGTCAGGTGCAAGACAGGTTCAAGACTATGCCAATCACGGCTCAGAGTCCTGATTGGGCAAATTTTGCCCAATCATGGGCTCACAGAGCTAAGTCTCGCAGCACACTATATAAGGCTTCACACAGCGCTTCAGCACGTGTTTGAGAGGAGACTGTTCTTGTGTTAGTGTGTGTTCTCACTGCCAGTCTGCCACCAGCTACTGGGGGGGGGTCTCATTTCTACAAAATATCTGGGAATTGTTCTAATCTGTGTGTTCTCACTGACACCAAGTATTTTGGGGGGCAGTAATTTCTACAAAATATCTGGGAATTGTTCTAATCTGTGTGTTCTCACTCCCAGCAACTATTTTGGGGGTCAGTAATTTCTACAAAATATTTGGGAATTGTTATAATCCGTGTGTTCTCACTGGCTGCCACCCAGTATTTTGTGGGGTCAGTAATTTCTACAAAATAATTGGGAACTGTTATAATCCATGTGTTCTCACTGCCACCCATCAAGGGGTCTCACTGATTTAAAGGAGGTTTCTGGGAATTGTAATCTGTGTCTTCTCACTGCCAGCTATCAGGGGGTCCCACATACTTCTAGCAGATTTCTGTGAATTGTAATCTGTGTCTTGTCACTGGCAGCCAGCTATCAGGGTGTGTCGCTGAGTTATACCAGAGTCCTGGAAATCTTTAATCTTTATACCAGAGTTGAATCAGAGTTCTGTATATATTTAATCTATATATCACTCACCATGTCAGAAAGACCAAAAAGGACAGGCAGAGATAAGAGGGCAAGCAGCCTCTGTGTCGGGAGGCTGTGCCTCTGGTCGTCGTGGCTGTGGTGCATCCTCTGCAGGGGAACGCTTGTCCTTTCTAACTGGTGTTGGCCGTCTTAAGCAGCAGCAACATACAGAGGATTTGGTGGATTGGCTAACCAAGCCACACTCATCCTCCGAGACCTCTGCCAGCCAGGCTTGTAGTGCTTTACAGTCCACTTCAGCTGCCAAAGCATCTAATGCAGCCTCCATGTCCACAGCTACTCCTGCCGTAGCCTCACTATCACACACGGAGAGTCAGCTGAATTGTTTGACTACAATGACAGTGACATGCTGCTTGAGGATGCACAGCAACTACAGTGCTCTGATTCAATCTCTGAGGTTGAAGAAGGTAATATAATCAACCTAGAGGAAGGAGGTGCCAGTGATGACACACAAATAACTGGCACTCATGTTGCCCCAGCAGCTGCAGCATTCTGCCAAGTTGGCTCCAGTGACGAGGAGATAGGGGGTGATGACAATGATGATGAGGTCACTGACTCCACCTGGGTGCCTGATCAAACAGAGGAGTCAAGTGAGGAGGAGGCACAACAAACCTGAGGCACAACGTCCTCTATGACCAACCGTAGCACTAGCCAGTCCAAGGCATCAGATGTCAGAGCTGCTCAGGTGCAGAGCGCTGTTGTCTCAAAGCACACATCCAGGAACTCTGCTGTCTGGGAGTTGTTTAAGAAATGTGCAGCAGACCCCACCGTTGCTATTTGTAATCTATGTCAGATGAGACTCAAGCATGGGAAAGACACCGGACGCTTGGGTACCACGTGCTTGAGGCGACATATGACCACCTGCCACGCATCCCGTTGGCGCAAAACTTTGCGTAGGTCCTCCTTACCTGTCTCTACCCCCACTATATGTCCTGCCATGTCATGAACTCCAACCTCCACTGACAGGGATGATGCTACAGTAATGGATGTACCAGGTCCTTCCTCACAATGTGACAGCATCCCATCAACTGAAGATTTACGCATTCAGATTATGTTGCCCCAGCTGCTGCAGCATAAGAAAAAATATAGTTCAACCATCCCCAAGCACAGCATCTAAATGCCAGCTTAGCAAAATTACTCGCATTGCAGCTGCTGCCTTTACAGCTGGTGGACTCTGCTCCCTTCTGTGAATTTGCTGAATGTGCTGTACCACAGTGGCATGTTCCAAAACGCCATTACTTTTCACGGACGGCCATTCCAGCACTATACCAGCACGTGGAAGACAATGTTATCGAGTCATTGGCAGGCCCGTCTTTAATATTGATTGGACCCTGGGCAAACATTTTCTTTGGGCCCCCCGTAAAACCTGCAAGTTCTCACGAGAGGCAAGATCCTGCAGGTCACACGGCCGGGCAGCACAAGCCTCCATGGAGTCCTATGGACTGCAGGAGGAGGTACTTGCAGTGACGCTTAGCGCTGCATTATGGGGTAGGCTTCTGAATTAACACCTGACCCATAATATGGAGCTTAAACAGGGATACTAAGGGGAAACCTGCAGGCGCACATTATCCACCTTAATGTCCTCGTTTTAGCACAGGGCAAGGAATAGCCCACAAGCTCTTGAAGAACAGACAGGGGGCAAAAAAACAGGAAACAGAAATAATATCCTGGCATAGAACATAGAGGAGACATTCCATAATGATAAAATAATAATTACAGCTCTAATTACTGACCAATGTGTGTGTGTGTTAAGCCAAACTCCTACACATACAGGGTTATACAGAGAGAGCCGAACTGGCCCAGAAACTGCACCAAACAGGGAATTTCCCCGTACTGTAACATTTCGTGGCCATTCGGCTATTCAGAGAGCAGGCAGGTTGCCAAATATTGGTGAATTGCCAGCAAATACGGTGCCTGTTTGGCGGCAGTCAAATACGGTGCCTGTTCGGCGGCAGTGAAATACGCTGCCTGTTCGGCGGCAGTGAAATACGCTGCCTGTTCGGCGGCAGTGAAATACGGTACTGTTCGGCGGCAGTGAAATACGGTGCCTGTTCGAGAGCATTGAAATACGGTGTCTGTTTGACGACAGTGAAATACAGTGCCTGTTCGGCGGCAGTGAAATCCCCCATAGAGAAGCAATGGTTAATCTATTCACATTGAACGGCAGAGAAATGTCAGTGAAATGCCTGATATTCAGAGGTTTCATTCGACAGGTTTAATCCGGCGAAACCCATAGGCCTAAATGTTAAAAAATATTCCCGTTTTAATTCAATATCTAATAAACCGTTTACTCTTTTAATCTTTAGCAAAAAGTCTATTTTTTGGCATTTTTCGGGCGAAGTTTTTTAAATGGCTTCTTTTTTTGAAACAGACTTTTTTAATATTATTCATAGGACCTTATATATTAATTACAGGCATTTTCATGAAGTAGTCTTTTGCAAAAGCCATTTAAGGTTAGGGTCAGACGAGCGCAGTTATCACGTCTGTGTTGCCGCACATTTGTACGTCCATGGCAGCATAGCATTCTGACCACTGGAGCCCCACACACAAGTCCGTCCGCACGGAAGTGCGGACGCATGACGGACGCCGCAAATGGATGCATGTTAGGCAAGAACGTAAAACCGCTAGAACAGACTGCAGAGTGTGCCACATCCACAACGTCTGCGTAGCTTTGTGTGTGAGTGATGGAACGTAGTCAGATGGACTGCATTTATGCGTCCAGCATTTTTGACGGACAAAATGTTTTTCATTTCCCATCTACTTCAGTCAAAAATAACGTCAGTCATAAAAACGGACTGTGTGGCCACTACCGCGTCTTCCGTCAGAACGTGCATCCATACTGCACAGACACACAGTCCGTACAAAATGTGCTCGTCTGGCCCTAGCCTTAAAGTTGCGGGAGTTTTTTTTACTCGTTCAGTGACTGGTCAGCTTTTCGTGTCTGCATTCTGCAGGTCATCAGCTGCGTTCAGCAGTCTCCTTGGTGGCTTGCGGGTGCGTTTGGCTGTCTCTTGTGCATTTGGCGGGTGCATTTGGCGGTTTTGTTCAGTAGGTTTGCGGCTGTGTTCGGCGGGTTGCTCTGCGGGTTCTGCAGGTTTACAGGGTTTGGCGGGTCAATTCACTGCACTTCAGGTACCCTGCGGTAAATGCTGAATTCACCGCAGGGTCGGCAAATTTAACTTGCCAGAGTCAGGTGAACCAGAGAGTCAGTAACATTTCGGTGCTCTCTGAATAAGCCTGATGGTCTTTACACATTAAACAGTTATTTAAATAGGACTAAATAAAATCATATGAAAGGAGAAATAACCAGGAAAACTTCACTAGCCACGAATCCCCCCCCCCCCGGCAACTGAAATTGTTCACAGTGTGCCTCTTTACCTCCCTGTCAGGACCCGAAGCTGCTGCCCGAATGGAGGAGGCAGGACCAGGACATAGGGGAGACTCTGCAGCTGCGCTGTAGTTTCCAGGGCTGCCGATCTGCATGCTGCTGTGCCTTCTGAGTCAGAAGAGGAGCAGGGGGGCTGATGTCCTTTGTGTGCCCTGGCTGGGTCTAGCTCCATTCTACTCACAAACCACTCCCCCTTCGCTCCCTGTGCACACAGAGTGCTATGCGCGGGGACAGGAAGATGAGGAGGGGGGAGATAGGGGAGGAGCCGGATGCGGAAGCCTCGTGTTCTCTCTCCGCACAGTGCAGACTTCCACATTCCTACTCTGATTGCAGCTGGGAGGGATCCAAGACAGGTCTCTGTGCTGGAGCTTGTTCATCTACCACGCCTCCAGAAAGATGCTTGTATGAGGTCTGTCTACCTCCTCCTCCTCCTCCTTCTCTGTCTCTGGCGAAGAGGCAGTTAAGCCGAGTTTAAGTGGCAGGGGCTACGCAATGGCTCATGCAAAAAGATGCCATACTGTGCTTGAGCTGGTTTGTTTAGGGGACAGGAGCCACACCGGGCCAGAAATTCTGTCAGCTCTGCAGGGGCAGGTGCAGAGATGGTTAATACCACGCCAGCTTCAGCTGGGAATGGTCATCTGTGATAATGGCAGCAACCTTCTCTCTGCCCTATGCCAGGGTAAGTTGATGCATGTACCATGCCTAGCACACGTCCTAAATCTGGTGGTACAGTGTTTCCTAACTAGGGATGAGCCGAACACCCCCCGAGTTCGGTTCGGATCCGAACCCGAACTTTCCAAATGTTCGAATCCGAATCCGAACCCGAACTCGAACTCAATACAAGTCAATGGGGCTGAAAATTCGTTTTTTAGAGTGCCCTCCAAGAGGGCATATATGCTAGATATTTGCCATAAAAGGTGTATTGGGGTCCGGGTAGTGCCCTAAAGGACAGGAAACAAGGACAAAAAGTAAAAAAAAAAAGGTTTTTAAAGGGACAGTGTGTTTTCCATGAAATAAGGGTTAAAAATAAAAACGAAAAATTCCTTCAAATATCGTGCCTAGGAGGTCCCCATAACCTGCCCGTGAAGTGGCGGATTTGTAGGATGTATAGAAACACTTAAAAACAAAAAAAATGATGTTTCAAATGACGGTAAATGCTTTTCCTTTAATCTATCCATAAAAAACTGCTTGGGGCGGCAGTCTGTATGAAAAGAGGAGACATTTTCGGACACGCAGAAAAAGTTTAGTGATCTTTTTGGCTAAATTATTGTGAAAATTATGCAGGCTTTGGATGAAATTAACAATAGGTGCTTTAAGGCTGGGGTCAGACTAGTGCACTTTTAACGTGTGTTTAGGCGCACTTAATCACGGCCGCACTAGCAGCAAATGACACGCAATGATGGCCAATATACGAAGTACGGCCACACGAAAGTCCGGCCACGCAACGCAAGTGGAAAATTAACACATTTTTTCGAGACGCTGAACCGCTAGTACTGACGTACAGAGTGCGCTGCGTCCGCATAGCGGCGTGTGTGCATGATTAGAGACGTCAGACACTGCTCATGTCCGGCCAACATAACGTCCAGACACCCAAAGTTTCCTGGTTTGGATCCGTAAAAAATCACGCACAAAAATGCGCATCGTATGAACGTTTAAGCGTTTTCCATGAAAAAACACCTCAATGCGTTCGGTTGCACTTTTTGAGGTTCGCTGCCAAAAATGTGTTAGTTTGACCCTAGCCTAAAATTGGGCCTTTAGCGTCGGCAACAGTGCCGTCACACAGTCTCACCCCTCTGAGGATATGAATCTGATACAGGCGTCAGTGGCAGTGCAGCCAATATTGTGCCTTTGGTGCCAGGCCAGCAAGTGCCATCATACAGTAACCCTTCTGTGGTATTGTGGAAGAGTGCAGGGGTGGACCATGCAGTCAGGGCCGATGCTAGACTATTTTGCGCCCTAGGCA
Source organism: Leptobrachium leishanense (assembly GCA_009667805.1). Taxonomy (NCBI): domain Eukaryota; kingdom Metazoa; phylum Chordata; class Amphibia; order Anura; family Megophryidae; genus Leptobrachium; species Leptobrachium leishanense. Next base: position 23,120,870 of record CM019065.1, read on the forward strand.
AGACCAGCTACTTTCACCCCCCCAAAAAAAAAACGACACAACAGGAAACTGCTAAATTTCTTTTTACTTAAGAATAAAGTTTAAAAAGCACCAATAGTAAAGGTAAAATAAATATAAATAAACTGTATGAAACCATTTTAAATTAACTCTATTAAACAAATTAAAATTAACTGTATTGAACAAATATAAATTAACGAAAAAAAACAATAAGAGTTGTCACGTAAGTTTCAATTTCAGACACATCAAAATTTCACTTTGTGTGCCTTATCCTTTGCAAATTTTCATCATGCGTATATATATATATTGCCCAGGCCAGCTCACATCATGCGTATATATATTGCCCAGGCCAATCCCCTGGTGGAGATAGGGGTTCATTTGAACCCCGATATCTCCAGGCATCTAGTGGGTCATGGAGGGTGTCAATCGAAAGGCCTGAGCATGGCCTTTCGAATGATACCCAACATGAACAGGTATAAAGTAAAAAAAATAAAAAATAAAATAAAAACATGTATTTTTTTTGTGTGTTATTTTTATTAATGCACTACAGAAATGCCAAGACTGCACACAAAGTAAAAATAAATTTTTATTGATACAGAAATAAAAACACTAAAACACCACGAAAAATCTTTATATAATATATAATTTGCCAGAGAACCAACTCAAAAGTAATAAGGTTGGTCTATACTTATCCTAATGCAACAAAAGAGATAAGTTAATATATGTCCTCCAAACAATATGTTAAGGAGTATCCCTGGTGATAATAAATCTTATATTACAAGCAGTGTTTAAAGAACCAAAAAACTAAATGAACAACCACATGTAAAAAGAAAAGAAACTGAAATACTGATACCACAGGGAACATCTCAGCAGACAAGAACCAGCAGAGACCAAACACTCAACGTTTCGGTCAAAGACCTTTGTCAAGAGGGGTTACGGTGTGAAGGCACTTGCTGCCACCAAAGGCAAAATATTTGGGTGCACTGACACCATTACCAGATTTATATCATTTTAATTTTTTGAACCGCAGCGTCCAACCCCTGCACTCTTCCACAATACCACAAAAGGGTTACGGTGTGAAGGCACTTGCTGCCATAAAAGGCACAATATCTGGGTGCACTGACGCCTTTACTAGATTAATATCTTTTTAATATAGGACCGCATGGTCCACCCCTGCACTCTTCCACAATACCACAGAGGGGTTACTGTATGATGGCACTTGCTGGCCTGGCACCAAAGGCACAATATCTGGGTGCACTGACGCCTTTACCAGATTCATATAATTTTAATTTTTTGAACCGCATGGTCCAAACCTGCACTCTTCCACAATACCACAAAAGAGTTACGATGTGAAGGCACTTGCTGCCATGAAAGGGACATTATTTGGGTGCACTGACACCATTACCAGATTTATATCATTTTAATTTTTTGAACCGCAGGGTTCAACCATGCACTCTTCCACAATACCACAAAAGGGTTACGGTGTTAAGGCACTTGCTGCCATGAAAGACACATTATTTGGGTGCATTGTGACTGACGCCTATATTACCAGATTCATATCATTTTAATATTTGACCGCACTGTAGACATGTGCACAGCTCAAAATTTCATTTTGAACTAATGGATTAGTCCTAAAATGCAATTTATTTAGTTGCTAAAGAAATTTGTTTTCAGTTCTTTAGTATGAAAACTAATTTCATTCAGCCGAAAACCAGTGGACACAATTACTATTGTAGTGGCTCCTCAGAGGGCTGAGATCGCTGCTTGTTACAGTATCTCTCACTCTAAGCACAATGTGTCAGGCAAAGCTGTTACAGTAACTGACTGCTGCTCATCACAGCGCTCAGAGTTTCTGTAAAACTAGTAAATAATATTTTTATATATAATGAGGTTAGAACAATATTATTTCCTTGTTTTGCTGAAACTCTGAGCGCTGTTATAGTCAGTTACTGTAACAGCTGAGCCTGATACATTGTACTGAGAGATAATATAACAAGCAGCCGATCTCCATACTCACAGCCATGGTTTTAAAGGGCTAGAAAAAAAGGCTCCTCTCTGTACAATGTATAGAACATCCTCGCATTAATTAATACCGCTCTCTGTATAATGTAGATAACATCCACCCGCACTAATTAATACCCCTCTCTGTATAATGTATAGAACATCCTCCTGAATTAATGTCCCTCTCTGTGTAGAACATCCTCCTCAATTTATACCTTTCTCTGTATAATGTATATAACATCCTTCTGCAGTAATACCCCTCTCTGTATAATGTATAGATCATCCTCCTGCATTAATTAATGCCCCTCTCTGTATAGAACATCCTACTGCATTGCATGGAGGGTGCAGAACTTTGGAATGCAATGGTTATCCAGCACAGGAGAGGGAACTTTTACTTAAACTTTGTATCTCTGTGGGGGAGACACAGAATTATAAAAGCAGGGGAGAGGGAAAATATTAAAGTAAATCAGTCTGAAAGCTCAGAGAAGGGATGATAAGTTTCACGATAATTTAGCCCAAAAAATCACTAAACTTGTTCTGCGCGTCCTAAAAGGTCTCCTCTTTTAATACAGACTGCCGCCCCAAGCAGTTGTTTATGAATAGATTAAAGGAAAACCGTTTACCGTCATTTGAAATGTCTTTTTATGTTTTTAAGTGTTTCTATACATCCTACAAATCCGCCACTTCACAGGCAGGTTATGGGGACCTCCTAGGCACGATATTTGAAGGAATTTTTTGTTTTTATTTTTTAACCCTTATTTCATGGAAAACTCACTGTCCCTTTAAAAACTTTTTTAACTTTTTGTCCTTGTTTCCTGTCCCCCAGCGCACCCCCATACACCTTTTATGGCAAATATCTTGCATATATGCCCACTTGGAGGGCACTCTAAAAACCGAACTTTTGACTCCCATTGACTTGCATTGAGTTTGGTTCGTGTTCAAGTTCGAACTCGAACTTTCGAAATTGTTCGAGTTCGAATGCGAACCGAACACGAGGGTGTTCGGCTCATCCCTACTCTCTGTAACACACAGCTATCTGTCTTTCTGCTCCTCTCTAAGACACACAGCTGTCAACCTTCTCCCCCTAAGACACACATCTATCTGTCACTTTGCTCCTCTCTATAACACACACAGCTATCTGTCTCTCTGCTCCTCTGTATAAGACACACAGCTATCTGTCACTCTGCTCCTATCTATAACACACACAGCTATCTGTCACTCTGCTCCTATCTATAAGATGCCTAGCTCTAGATATACTGTAAAGTTTCATTGAAGAGATTTTGCTTCTGTTTTTTCTAGTTCTGTCCCTCAGGCGAATGATTTAGATCCACAACTAAACGGTAAGAACTGTAGAGATAAATTGTTGTAAGTCACACACAGGCTCAGCTTTATGATAATGTACTTTTGGCCTTGAGGGCATTTTCTGTATAAAATAGGGAATGTCAAAAGGCTGTCTCTAATCTTCATGGAATCCTACGAACTCCAGGAGATAATACAGTGTCTCCACGATACAGCAGCTAATTTTTGATAGTCACTAATAGAGAGCCGCTAATGGATAACGACTCATGCCAAGACTGTCCATCTTCTGCTCAGCTGGTATTACCGTTGTAGGCAATGTGTGGACAGCTGCTATAAACTTCCACTTACAACTGGTCACAAACAGATACATGGCTTCCCATTCTTCCCATAATTAGCAAGCGACAAAAACACCTGGCCTGATGATAATTGCCCCTATGGTCAACCCTGTAGCCTTTGAGTTTGTGGGACCTTACAACCAGAGAGACCCTAAAGCAGAGATCTTGATCTACAACTCCCAGATGTTTATTGCCTACAATCTCCAGAAGTCTTTGAAGGTTATAAATGGATAAAGAAAGAGAGGTGTAGTTCAGAAAAATCTGGGAGGGTTGGCTGGAGCTTGAGACCCCTGCCCCAAACCCTTGCTGAGCTTGAGGTTACATTGTGACAACAAACCCTTCTAATTTACCCGATTTCCAGATGGTTGAAGAGGTTGAGGATTATCTTTGCATTTGCAAACATATGCAGATCTGATTCATCGACTGCCTCTCTGAGAAAACTTGCGACAGTGATTGGTCTCAGAGGGTAAAGTCAGCATGATCTGTGTGTGTGACATTACTAGTGATCGATCTTGTGACCAGCGGCCGGGAAATTCTAAATCCCGGCTGCTGTTGATGCTGGGTGGGGTGGAGGAAACTCCCCTACTTCACCCTGTGATTTCACCAGATCGGGTGAGTTGGGGGGGCACTTCTCCCACCCTGACCACTTTATAACTGTAGAGTGGTGAGGATGAGTAGAATATCCCTTTATTTTAAGTTTTAATTGTCATGCAACCTGCTACTGTATTAAAACTGTTGGCCTTAAATACAATGCTCATTGGTTATTTCCAAGCTCAAACACTTTAACCGCAATTTCTACACCTTGATATTTTAAAAAATATTATTGTTTTTATTGCTTTATTAGGGAATGTGATGTATGGTGAAATGACGTATCATGAGATAAACACAGAGGTAAGACTTAGCTTTTGTCATTGTATTTCAGTGGTGTCAAATAGTCTCATTAGAAGATAAATATTATGTCAATAATTTTATCCAAATGAATTAATCATGCATTAAAAGTATTTTGATGTAAAGCACCAACAAGAAATCCTCGAAATGGACATATGTTTAGAGCGTTTTGTTAAAATTCGTAAGTCTGATATAGCAATCTTTATTAATTGAATTAATATCAAACACATTTCAATCACAGCCAGTCTTATGCAAAAGAGTATATTTATTGCTAAAAATTCAAAGTAAATATATATAAATATATAATATCAAGGTTTGCACATAAACAAATACAAATCATAAATTTGGGTGCAGGTTTTCAGACAAGGGACTCTTGCTGTAATGTGATTTCAGGGTAGGCAGTGCTTGCATAGTGAGAGAGCGAGAATGGATGTCTGAATGAGTAGATAGTGAAAGTAATTAGCAAGCGTGTGAATCTGCATCTGATGTATCTGATGTCTGCACTGTATCTGCCTTTGTGTACTTTCAAATATAAACTCGTGTTATCAGTACTCCATCTTTAAAACCCACCTTTCTATCTGCTTAGCCAATTAAAATATGACAACACATCTTTCATTTATTTTTATAGGGTTTTTGCAACATATGTCATTTAGATATTACAAGTTGGCATTCTTACTCTAAAAAACATTTTTATATATTTTTTTACATAAGGTAATTTAAAGTTTGTGCTACCAAATTTATGACTTCTCATGACTACGCACAGTCTGGACAGAGCGAACGAAAGTGTCAGAGCAGTTAATTTAATAAAATGCTCTCATCCCTAATTCTGTGGACAAAGGACTTCTTTTAGTGAGAAAAGGGGGGTGTGTGGATACTGAGGACGAGAAACAGCACTAGTGGCCTGCTCTACGGTGGGAGCCCACTCAGGTCTCACAAGGTTTTAGCTTGTATATGCCATTACAGGGATGAATGCTCCATATGCAAATCAGCCTGCTCTCACCCAAAAAGGGTGGCAAGTGCTGATTGCCAAGGACGTCATCCCTGCACATGAGGTGCAGCAACCCCCGACGATCGTTTCGGCCTTGTTGGGCCTCGTCAGGAGGGTATAGCTGACACCCATCTAGGCACTTCAAGCAAAAACCTCCTGACGAGGCCTAACAAGGCCGAAACAATCGTCGGGGGTTGCTGCACCTCTCGTGCAGGGATGACGTCCTTGGCAGTCAGTACTGGCCACCCTCATTGGGTGAGAGCAGACTGATTTGCATATGGAGCACTCATCCCTGTAATGGCACAAGCAAGCTAAAACCTTGTGAGACCTGAGCAGGTCCCCACAGTAGAGCAGGCCACTAGTGCTGTTGCTCGTCCTCAGGATCCTCACAAACCCCCCCTTCTCTCACTAAAAGGACTTCTTTGCCATAGATAGATAAGCTTTTCAAATCAGACAGAGAAAGAATGTGCGGCTTAGCTAGCTAGGAAAGAAAACATAAAGAAATTTTTTTTTTTACCTTAGGGCAATTCATTATTCACATCTTTCAAAAAAAAATAATTTTAAATCTACTTTTCAGATTATAAAGACATATATGAGCGTACAAAAATTTATACAAACTTATAAGAATATATTATCGAAAAAGGTATATATTTTATAGCAAACATATAAAAATATATGAGTACCGGAGCCGTATATATTTTATAAGAATCACAAAATGGAAAAGGCACAAAATGGCTTCTGCATCCATTTTGTTTGCTCGAGGTACACTATATTGACAAAAGTATACGCTCACCTGCCTTGGCTCGCATATGGATGGGTGAGCGAATACTTTTGGCAATATAGTGTATATAAAATCCCTGACACCTTACAATTTGTTCATAAATACTCATGCAGCTTATGGCATTAATGGGTCAATGGGACAACTGGGTCAATGGGACAACTGCTTCTAATACTTTTTAATTTAGAACTAGGGATGAGCTGTTCGGTTCGGACGGTTCGGAGTTCGGACCGAACTTAGCCTGTTCGGTCTGCTCGTGAACTCCGAACATTTCCGGGTGTTCGGCGCATGTTCGACCACAATTCATCACAATGGACCACAATGCACTTTCCCACTGGCCTGAAGCTCGTAATTGGCTACAGCTTTGCACCTGACCACAGGTCTGGTGCAAGACAGGTTCAACAGTATGCCAATCATGGCTCAGAGTCCTGATTGGGCAAATTTTGCCCAATCATGGGCTCACAGAGCTAAGTCCCGCAGCACACTATATAAGGTTTCCACGCACCACTTCAGCATGCATTTGAGAGGAGATTTCATAGGAGATTGTTGTTGTGTGTTCTTACTGCCGGTCTGCCACTCTACTGGGGGGTCTGGGGGGTCTAATTTCTACAATACATTTGGAATTTAGGTGATCTGTGTCTTGTCACTGGCGCCAACAAGTATTTTGGGGGTCTCACAAATTTCCACAAAACATTTGGGAATTGAGGTGATCTGTGTCTTGTCACTGGTGCCAGCAAGTATTTTGGGGGTCTCACAAATTTCTACAAAACATTTGGGAATTGAGGTGATCTGTGTCTTGTCACTGGCTGCCAGCAAGTATTTTGGGGGGTCTCACAAATTTCTACAAAACATTTGGGAATTGAGGTGATCTGTGTCTTGTCACTGGTGCCAGCAAGTATTTTGGGGGTCTCCCAAATTTCTAGAAAACATTTGGGAATTGACGTGATCTGTGTCTTGTCACTGGGTGCCAGCAAGTATTTTGGGGGTCTCACAAATTTCTACAAAACATTTGGGAATTGAGGTAATCTGTGTCTTGTCACTGGTGCCAGAAAGTATTTTGGGGGTCTCACAAATTTCTACAAAACATTTGGGAATTGAGGTGATCTGTGTCTTGTCACTGGTGCCAGCAAGTATTTTGGGGGTCTCACAAATTTCCACAAAACATTTGGGAATTTAGGTGATCTGTGTCTTGTCACTGGTGCCAGCAAGTATTTTGGGAGCCTCACAAATTTCTACAAAACATTTGGGAATTGAGGTGATCTGTCTCTTGTCACTGGTGCCAGCAAGTATTTTGGGGGTCTCACAAATTTCTACAAAACATTTGGGAATTGAGGTGATCTGTGTCTTGTCACTGCCAGCAAGTATTTTGGGGGTCTCACAAATTTCTACAAAACATTTGGGAATTGAGGTGATATGTGTCTTGTCACACAGCCAGTGCCACGCAGTATTTTGGGGGTCACTAATTTTTACTAAATATGTGGGAATTGAGGTGATCTGTCTCTTATCACTGCCAGCAAGTATTTTGGGGGTCACTAATTTCTACAAAATATTTGGGAATGGTTATAATCCATGTGTTCTCACTGGCTGCAACCCATCAGGGGGTCTCACTGATTTATAGGAGGTTTCTGAGATTTGTAATCTGTGGCTTCTCACTGCCACCCATCAGGGGGTCTCACTGATTTATAGGAGGTTAATGAGACTTGTAATCTGTGGCTTCTCACTGCCACCCAACAAGGGGTCACACTGATTTATGGTTGGTTTCTGAGACTTGTAATCTGTGGCTTCTCACTGCCACCCATCAAGGGGTCACACTGATTTATAGGAGGTTTCTGAGACTTGTAATCTGTGGCTTCTCACTGCCACCCATCAAGGGGTCACACTGATTTATAGAAGGTTTCTGAGACTTGTAATCTGTGGCTTCTCACTGCCACCCATCAGGGGGTCCCACATACTTCTAGCAGATTTATGTGAATTGTAATTTGTGTCTTCTCACTGCCACCCATCAGGGGGGTCTCACTGATTTATAGGTGGGAATTGGAATCTGTGTCTTGTCACTGGCTGCCAGCTATCAGGGTGTCTCACTGAGTTATACCAGAGTTCTGTAAATCTTTAATCTTTATACCAGAGTTGAATCAGAGTTCTGTATATATTTAATCTATATATCACTCACTATGTCTGAAAGAACAAAAAGGACAGGCAGACGCTCCCAGACACAGATAAGAGGGCAAGCAGCCCCTGTGTCGGGAGGCTGTGCCTCTGGTCGTGGTGGACGTGGTGCATCCTCTGCAGGGGCACGCTTGTCCTTTCTAACTGGTGCTGGCCGTTTTAAGCAGCAGCAACATACTGAGGATTTGGTGGATTGGCCAACCAGGCCATCCTCATCCTCCCGAGTCCTCTGCCAGCCAGGCTTGTAGTGCTTTACAGTCCACCTCAGCTGACAAAACATCTAATGCAGCCTCCATGTCCACAGCTACTCCTGCCGTAGCCTCGGTATCACACACGGAGGAGTCAGCTGAATTGTTTGACTACAATGAGAGTGACATGCTGCTTGAGGATGCGCAGCAAGTACAGTGCTCTGATTCAATCTCTGAGGTTGAGGAAGGTTGAGGCACAGCAAACACGAAGCACAACATCCTCTATGACCAACCGTAGCACTAGCCAGTCCAAGGCATCAGATGTCAGAGCTGCTCCGGTGCAGAGCGCTGTTGTCTCAAAGCACACATGCAGGAACTCTGTTGTCTGGGAGTTCTTTAAGAAATGTGCAGCAGAGTGCACCGTTGCTATTTGTAATCTATGTCAGATGAGGCTGAAGCGTGGGAAAGACACCGGACACTTGGGTACCACGTGCTTGAGGCGACATATGAACACCTGCCACACATCCCGTTGGCGCAAAACTTTGCATAGGTCCTCCTCCTCATCATCTGTCTCAAACCCCACTGTATGTCCTGCCATGTCATTGCCTACAACCTCCACTGACAGGGATGATGCTACAGTAATGGATGTACCATCTCCTCCCTCACAATGTGACATCATCCCATCAGTTGAAGATTTACACAGTCAGATTACGTTGCCGCAGCTGCTGATTTATAGGAGGTTTCTGAGACTTGTAATCTATGGCTTCTCACTTTGAAAGTTTGGGTACGGGCACGAACCCGAACTCGGCCATGTTCGGCTCATCCCTATTTAGAACACAGACAGGCTGGATATCAGTCAAAGCTGGCTCTGACACAACCAAGGGATCCATAAATGCTGAAATCAAAAATAAAAGTGAAAATGATTTTAAATATTACTTGTGATCCTGGATGATAGACCAATAAATATCCATCCAGGTGGCTATTCAGCTGCATGCAAACTTTCCCCTTCTCAGTCTGATCCTGACCGTACTCTCGGGCATCTGGGAAGAGCCGGAGTCACACACTGAGGAGTTTGGTCAAACAAAGGACAGACTCAACTTGTGGTTTGCTCATAGCTCTTCTGAGAGAGCAGTGTCTTTATTCTTAATTATTTGATTTTCAGAGACTAAGAGGTAAAAGCAGAGGACCAAAGTGTAGACAATAGTTAATCAATTACACATTCTACATGACATACTTCCTTTAAAATCCTGAATACACAGTTTCAAGTAATAATGAGCAATTAGCAAAAGAACACTTGACATATGACAAAAATATATTTTGTTATTCTTAAACATTCTGACACTTATAGATTATTTTTTATTACTGACCGTAAAGAGGTGGCATAAAGCTACATCATCTTAAGGATCCTGAACCAATTTAACACCCTATCCTGTCTTAAGATAAATAAGTGAAAGGAGGTATAAGCACATGTTTCTTCTACTGAAGAGTTCTATTAAACATAGCAATTAAAGACTCTGGTATTGGTGATCGCACGCTAATCTGGTTTCAATCATATGTATCTGATCGGTCGCAATATGTGTCCATTTCTGGCAGCTCCTCCCTCCCCCTCCCAGTCACATGCGGTGTACCCCAAGGCTCAATACTCGGCCCCCTGCTATTTACAATATTCATAAATGATCTGCCTAACATCTGCAAAGCCTCAACTGTACACATGTAAGCAGACGATACCGTAATCTACACCAGCAAACCAAATCTCCCACAGCTGGAGGCCGTGTTGCAAGAACAATTCACAGAGGTTGAAAAGTGGATCAAACACAATAAACTTTTCTTAAATACTGATAAAACGGTAACGATGCTCTTTAGAACAGCACCTAAACTACATAAATTGCAAAACCCCCATCTATGTGTGGGGACAAAATCAAATGGCACGCTGACCACAGTCACTTCTCTCAAATATCTAGGTATGTGTTTGGACCCTAATCTATCCTTTGGCCCCCACATAAAAAAACTCTCATCTAAAATTTACCCCAAATTAGGAGCCCTGTACAGAAACAAATCCTGTCTAAATCCCACTGTAAGAAAGCAGATTGTACAACAAATGCTTATGCCGGCTATTGAATACGGAGATGTAGTGTATGCAGCCGCCCTGCAAACACACCTCCAGAAACTTACTACATTGTATAACTCATGCTGCCGCTTTACGCTACAATGTAACTACATGACCCACCATTGTGACATGTTAAAAGAGCTAAACTGGCCATCGCTGGAGTCTATCAGGGTTATCCAAAGAGATCCGAATTGCTGGAGAAAGGTAACCGAATGCTGAAAATCAGTGTTCGGTTACCTTTCCTGGCCATTCGGCTATCCAGAGAGCAGGCAATTCACCAAATCCTAGCGAATTGCCTGCACATACGGTGCCTGTTCGGTGCCTTTTCGAGGGCAGTGAAATCCCCATAGAGAAGCAATGCTTCGGCTATTCAGAGAACACAAACCAGCAGTGAAAGGTTCCCCTAATGCCCTGCCATTCGGTGGTTTAATTCGGCAAGTTAATTCAGGAGAATCCCATAGGCTTCAATGTTAAAAATATTCCCGTTTTAATTCAATATCTAATAAACCGTTCATTATAAAATTCTGCAGCAAAAAGTCTCTTTATTTATAGATTTTTTAGGATACTTTAAGCATTTTTCTGATATTTTTTTTTTTTTAAAAGTCCGATTTTTTTTTTTTTTTTTTTCAGTTTACTTATTTTTTTTGTAACAGCCCTCTTTATTATCATTCCTGGACCTCCTGTGAAAATTTCAGACATTTTCGCTCAGTAGTTTCTTTGCAAACAGCGTTTCATTTTCCCAGATTCATACAAATGGTTTTTCTAATTTATTCACTGCCTCCTCTACGTCACAGCTGCGGCTCTGTGTGATTCGGCTCCTGTTCGGCTCCTGTTCGGCTTCTTCAAAGGTTAATCCAGATGTTTTTGCTTGTTTTCAGCGTGCATTCGGTTAGTGTTCGTCAGGTTTTCGGCAGCTTTTCCCTGCAATTCGGGGACCCTGTGGTGCTTGCTGAATACACCGCAGGGTCACCGAAATGGGATCGGCAAAAGGAACCGAATTGAAGAGAACGAAAAGTCACCGAACGTGCGGTGACTTTTCGAATCTCTTTGGATAACCCTGTATACGTACCCTTCACCTTTCCAACCTGGTGTTCCAACCTGGTGTTTTCCAACCTGGTGCTTTTCTGGGAAGCTGCCACCCTACCTGAATAGACTGCTTCCTCTAGCAGTTCCCTTATCCTATAACCTCCAATTCAGGACCAGCACCTTACTTGCAATACCACAATACAAAAAGAAAGTGGCTCGATCCTCATTTTCCTACAGAGGACCGCAATTTTGGAATAACCTCCCAGACGCCATCAAATCTTCCCCCAGTCTAAAGTCACTCAAGAGCTCTCTATTAACATACCTCAATACAGAATGCACCTGTAAACATGTAACATAATGATTATTTCCTACATATTTATTTTCTGTTAATCTGTATATTTGTGTTGTTTTTTTTAATATCTTGCATTGTATTACTTTGTATTTCTGTAACAACTGTAACATTTTAATGTTCTTGAACCCAGGACATACTTGAAAACGAGAGAAATCTCAATGTATCCTTCCTGGTAAAATCCTTTATGAATAAATAAATAAATACATTTATAACTCTTTCAATGGACAAAACTCATAGCTTATCAACACCTTCACTCCCAAAAATTGAGATTTTTGCATTATAATATATTGAGTAGCAATAATTAACATATCAAAACCCCATTTGCATATCATTTTAATGCAGGATTACTGTGCATGCAAGGGAGAAAAAAATCCACTGTGGTATCTATTTTCGTTTCACCCTAACTACAAAAAAGCTACAAGGAGCAGCTCTCACACCAATTGTAAATTATGGGCTCTATTACATTCTTCGCGCAAGTTCGCACGCGCAGGGCATTTTTTTTTGCGCGCAGCGTTAAACGTTAACGCACGTAAATTAACGCTGGTATTACAATCCGAGCGCATTTTTTCATCCGTCAAAAAATAACGCTCATAAAAACGACACGCAGAAAGTACCGTTGCGCGCAGAAATCAGTGAGTGCAATGTAATGTTTTACGCAAGTCCGTCATCTTTTTTTTTGAGAAAAGATTTTACGAGGAAGGTACATTGAGATTTCTCTAATTTTCAAGTATGTCCTGGGTGGCGAGTATGTACCGTCAGGTGTCTTGCCCAAGGACACTTACTGGAGAGGTGCTCATTGGGATCGAACCCAAGTATGTCATTTTTTGTTAACGGAAGTCCGTAATTTTTTACAGTTTGGTAGGTCAGGTTGTTACAATTTGCCATTACCACCAGCTTTTCAAAGACGTTAAAATTAAGCGCGCAAACGCTGTGCGTTAAAGTTTGCGCATAGAATGTAATACCATTCGCGTACCATCGCACAAACGCATTTGCGCTCACGATATTAAGTACAGGATGTGCACAGTTCATTATGCTCGCGCAGGTCCATCCGCGTTAAACATTAATGTGCATTTTTTGCGCGGACATTGTAATACGACGTTCTGCGCAAAGGGTTTTGCCCCTTGCGTTAATGCGTTTTTGCGCACGCGCACTTTTTTGCGCGAAGAATGTAATAGGGTCCTATATGTTTTTTATTTTACCCCTGTATCTCACAATCAGTTAAAACTAGAGGGTTATGTTTGATATCATTGGAAAGGCCAGAGCATGTTCTTTCCAATGATACCAAACATTGCCAGGTTATGTGTTTAAACAGTTTTTTTTTTTTTGTTTTGTTTTTGTTAATGCAACAATATTGTTCCCATTTCGATTATAATGTGAACAATGATGCCGCACTAACGATTTTTGGGTGGGTGCGTTTGTTAAAAATTGCGTGATTTTCCCCCAAAAAAATGTAACGAGTCCCCATTTCTAATATTTTTAACAAGCGCAACCCATAGAAAATATAACCGCAAACGCTCACATGTTAAAATGTGAAAAAAAACACTTTACACGTTGTAAATTATTGAAAAATAAAATTTTATTGCATTTTTTTGTTATAATATACAGAGAGGACATGACGTATACATATAATAATGACATATTATGAATCTGCCGAGTCTGCCGGAAAGAACGATATATAATATGTCTGAGTCATATAATAAAATATGGCTTCAAAACGCGTTTAAACATGATGAGCGAAACCAGTAAAAATGACCTCAGCACAGGGGCGGGAAAAGCCTCAGCAGCGAAAGGGTTAAAGAAAAATTGCTTGAAAAGAATCGAAATATGAGGCAAAATGGGTAAATTAAAAAATAATTCCACCACTTTGAGGGAGGCAGTTTAAATAAGAATGTGATTGCACACATGTGAGAAATTATGGTGGGCGGGAGATACTGGGAAGACAAGGGAAGAAAATGCATTAGCGCAAGTTTAAGAGACAGGACATTGTGACCTTTTCAATGCTTTTGCATATTTAACCCGTTCACACCCAAAGTCGAGTTCTCTTGATTTTGCATTGTAATCCATTGAAAAGCAATCATTATCTTATTGTCACACATTTTTAAAGGCAGATTAGTGCACCCCTGTGGAGAAACAAATTCAACTGCCTTATCTATCTGCTGTCACCCTGAAGAGAGATAAAACAAGCTGCAAATTGCAACCACAAACCTCACTGTAACAAAAAGTTCAGAAACTTGGGGCTGCATAACAAAAACTGGGGAGAGAGCAGAATACAGCTACTGCTCTGGGGTTACCCATTGCTGTACAGGGATAAGATTTAGGGGGTTATAATCAGTGAAAATTCCTGTACAGTACAGATACAAGGAAGGTGTTGCTGTAATTCCGATACACAGGCATTATGCAGCACATACAGGTATTGGTATTTTTTGGAAGTTGCATTGCTAATAATCTCATTCTGATCACTACAAATAAACAAGTACAAGAAAAACAACAAAAAAGACTATCAGGTCTATTCAAAGAAAGGTGAAACTACGGCGCTCACCATGGTACTGAAACATACAGGGTTATTCAGAGAAAGATGAAAACCAGGAGAATTGGCAGGATAAGAGAACAATCTAGACCAAATAGCCAATTTGGAAAGTGAGATAAATGGGAGAATTTTTTTATTTTGACCTACAATTTTCACTTCTCCTGCCAATTCTCCTGAGTTTCACCTTTCTTTGAATAGACCTATATCTTAGCCCAGCAATATCTGTGCAAAATTCCCATTTTAACCCTATATTTGTCTGTGAAATTTCTCAAATGCACACACTGTGTAAAGTCAGAGATAGGAATGATCTAATGCTGCTCGCTTTACATTTCAGGCTAGGGACAGATGAGCGCATTTTCTGCGGCCACCGTCAAAATGTACGTCGATGCGTGCGCACGCATTTTTTCACGGAATACGCTTAAGTGGTCAGACGATGCGCAATTCTGGACGTATTTCATGACGATGGGGTAAAAAGAAGTCTAGGGAAATCCGGCTGTTTGAACGTTATGTTGGCCGCACACTAGCAGCGTCTGACGTCTCCTAATCACGCACACACGCTGCTATGCGGCCGCAGCGCACTCTGTACGTCAGTACCAGCGGTTTAACGTTCTCGAAAAAATGCGTTCATTTTCCACTTGCGTTGCGCGGCCGGACTTTTGTGCGACCGTACGTCGTATATTGGCCGTCATTGCCTGTCATCTGCTGCTAGTGCGGCCGTGATTATGTGCGCCAGAACGCGCGTTCGCACTGCCTCAGTCTGACCCTAGCCTCAGAAAACTGATCATGAAGCTCAGGTGAAAGAGTCCATGCAGGAATCCCACAATCTGGAAACTGATGATTGTGAAATAGATGTAAGTTCTAGGATATAATTAAATTCTCATTAACAGGCATGCAGGGAAATGGACAAATGGGGGAAATGCCTTAAGCCTGACGTCAGCATCCATGGCCCTGCAGATGTTCTGGAGCTACACCTCCCATGATGAACAGCCATTGATTACTTTGTTTGAGCTTCATGGGAGATGCCGTACCAAAACATCAAGGCTGCTGAGCCCTGATCTAAACTTTCAATTTGAATTATGGTAAAATATTTATGAGCTGTGGATTTGATATTGGAATACAACATGAAGTGTATATTTTCAGGAAGAAAACTACAAAAGTATGGAGAATATAGGGTAGTGTTATGCATAGTTAGATGGTGAGACATCAGTTCCAAATGACAAAGTCAGACATATGCTATTAATGAGCCCAAACACAGGAGAATAAAAGATGAGAACGGATAGCAACTTAGAGCCTGGCTAAGAAACCTTGGCCCTCTACGGGCACAATCCTGTGATTACACACTAGACATTAGACACTAAGGGGAAAATTTTTTTGCTTGCAAATCTCCCCTTAGCATCCCCGTTTTACCCCTGGATTATGGGGCAGGCGCTGAATCCAGCAGTGGCCCCATAGAACCTGCAGGTCCACGTAGTGATTGTGGAGGGAGACTGGGGACTTTTTTTTACCCCAGTCTCACTCTGCTCCTGGCATCCAAAAGCGGCGGATCGGGCATGAGAGGTGAGCATGTGATTTTTTTGGATGGGGGGCAGGTTTCAGCTGCAGCTAACTGATTCTGCAGAAGCTCTAAATTGTAGCAAACTATTTTTTAGATAGTGACAGTGGTTCGGAATTAGTGTTAGGATCACAAACGCTAATTACTGATTGATTAGACATTACGCTCCCCATGTTAAGCATAGGGAGACCAAATCACAGTAAGCTCATGCTGGAAAATGCTAATACCAATGTGTTAATGGATTTTTTTAACCCGTTATCGATTGGGAGCTGATCTGTGTGGCATGCCATCACCTAGTGCTAACACTCATTTATGTGAGCGCTAGCGTTGAGGAGGTGATGGGGCCCTATATGTTTTGGAACTACATTTCCCATGAGGCATTGCCAACCTAAGAAGAAGCTATGCACCATGAAAGATATAGTTCAAAACATCTGGCGGGTGAGGTTGCTGACCCCTGCCTTAGAGAATATCTTTAGCCTGTCCTGTGTTAATTGAGGTGGACAGTGTGAGGAGCCGGTCTCCCGTCTCTCCTCCTGTCCCAGGACACTGTGAAGGTCTTACCTCTGCCGGGAAGGCTGATTAGCGGTCAGGGTTTGAGATTCTTGGTCATATGTCCACCCTGAGCCACAAACAAACTCAGTGTGTAATTGTGAGTCGGCAGTTCGAATAAGTGTTCGCCCCATGACCCTTAATGCATCTCTTCAACTCGCTGGGCTTTGTGGGTGATCTCCGCACACACATTCAATGTTCTTTTATAAGAAGCATCTCGTTGGACATTCAAACATCTGGCTAGCGGTATGTCTGGTGCTGGAATAAAGAGAAGACACAGGAGGAGAACAAAGTTTATTTTACTTTAAGCTTTATTATTTTTTAAACAGGGTGGGGATTAATTAATATTAATAAAATCTGCAATAATAATTAATTTAACCAGAGTTTCCTATTATTATTATTATTATTGCCATCATTTATATATATAAAAAATGGAAAAAACACACTTTTATAAAAATTTAATCCTTAAAATCTACAACTGACAAAAAAGATCCCGGCTAAATAGTTTCAAAATTTTGTCCTGAGATTAGAAATACCCAATTTTTACACGTTTTTGCTTTTTAACCCTTTCACTGCTGAGCCATTTCACCTCTGTGTTCTAAATTTATTTTGACAGTTTCGTGATCATCATTTTTAAACGCGATTTGAAGTTGCGTTATTGTAAAACCCAGACAGATTATATATCCTTTTCTTTCAGCACATTCAAAATATATAATTATTATTGTGTATGAGTCATGTCATTAAAAAAAGTGTGAAAAGATTTAAAATCTTGTTTTGAAAAATAATGCAGCAATGTTTATTAGAGCTGGTCATAAAGTTTATATAAAATTCTATTTTACCTCTATTGTGGTTATATGTTACATAGAAACAGAAAATGTCGGCAGATAAGAACCTTTCGGCCCATCTAGTCTGCCCAATTACATGGATACTTTACCTGGATTTATCTTTTGTTTAGGATAGCCTTATGCCTATCCCATGCTTGCTTAAATTCAATTACTGTTTTGGCCTCTACCACTTCTACTGGAAGGCTGTTCCATGTATCCACCACCCTCTCAGTAAAATAATGCTTCCTGATGTTACTTTTAAACCTTTGCCCCTCTAATCTAAGACTATGTCCTCTTGTTTTGCTATTTTGTTTCCTTTTAAATATACTCCCTTCCTCTACCTTGTGGATTCCCTTTACGTATTTAAATGTTTCTATCATATCTCCTCTGTCTCGTCTTTTTTCCAAGCTGTACATGTTAAGATCATTAAGCCTTTCCTGGTAACTTTTCTCCTTCAAGCCGTACACCATTTTAGTAGCCCTTCTCTGAACTCTCTCTAAGATGTCTATATCCTTCTGGAGATACGGTCTCCAGTACTGCACACAGTATGTTAATACATACAATGATAAAGGGGGTTGTTATTTATTAAATGGGGGGGTTGGGGGCCTCTAGCCAGTTTTTCCTTTATTTGCGACACCGGAAAACGCCAGCGCTTACCGGAGAACCCCTTATATAGTTTTCAGATACACTGTACACAAGCGTCAGAGATGGATAGGGTTTAATAGATAGAGAGTGTACCCAACAAGTGGGGTATAATCGCTCTGGTGGCAGACTGGTATGAAAGAACCAGGAATTTCTTCAAAAAGAAAAACCTAAGCCAAAAAGGAAACAAATACTAGCGCCATACTTTTTGTGAGGCTGTTCCTCAATGATGTCATTCCAGTTCAGTTTGGATTGGATAGAGTGCTTGGTTTGTTGCTTGATGTACGACGTGTTACTCTTGTTCTGCATCATGAACACAACTTTCTTTTCCTAGGAGAATGGTGCCATTCATTACGCAAAACTGAACATGTTCCGAGAGAGGAGGAACCCATCAGACCCCCCGAAACAGGAGCCAGAGATATTATATGCAGCTGTCAAGCAAAATGACTGAAATAAGAGCTGCACCTGCCGCAGTCCAATGTAGACACACAAGAACCCGCAGAGTCAGCCTACCTAGGGCCAAATTACATAGTTGGTGCTAACTTATTCAGAGCTGTTGTAAACTTCCCAGAGCCATTATAGCCTATGGAGGTTTTAAGTTTACAACTGCTCTGGTTAAGTTAGCACCAACTTTGTAATACTGCCCCGTGTCTAATCATTGTTTGTTCCATGGAGACTGCATTTACAAAAATAGCAAAGCCACAAAGTACAAGGAACCAAGAGGTGCTCCTCTAGTCAAAAAGCGCCTTTAGACCCTGCATCATCTGACTAGCTTCTTTCAGTTCAAGGTTGGCCCAGTTTGTCCTCAGCAATCCAATGTCTTCTTGAGATCAAATGGAGGAGAATGAGAAGACAGTCGGGTTTCAGTTCACAAAATGGATATCTGGAACCATATGAGATGCTTCTACAGGCTTCTTCCAGTCAGTGGCGGCACAATGAACTAAATACGATGGGACCACATAAGTTTCCGCATTAAAATAAGTTTAAAAGAGAGGACACAATACAGGGAGACTGTGTATAATGCAGACATATCAGTAAAACCCAGACTCTCTGTATTGTGTCCTTTCTGTGTATTATGTGAAGCCCAGACATATCAGTAAATCCCAGACTGTGTCCTCTCTGTGTATTATTATCTGTAAAGCAGACATATCAGATTCCAGACTCCCTGTATTGTGTCCTCTCTGTATTGCAGATATATCAGTAAATCCCAGACTCCCTATATTGTGTCCTCTCTGTGTATTATATGTAACACAGACATATCAGTCAAACCTAGACTCCCTATATTGTGTCCTCTCTGTGTATTATACTGTATGTGGAGAGCTTTCGATTTTTCTTTTCAGTCTTCCTCAAGGTATGTAGGGAAAAAATTATCTCACTTTTATTATTGTTGTGTTGCTATGTTCTTTAGCTGTTTGCATTTTTTGCTGTATGTGCACTTTTTTACCAATTTGCAGAGTTGTAATTTTTGCATTGTAACTATTATGAAATTATCAGTGTTTGTGAGATTTTAAATATGACTTAATAAAGAGTGTATGTCTTTAATATAGTTCTTATAGTGTCCTATATATTACTGATTATTCTGATTACTTTGGACTTTTCGCAGAGGTCAATTCAAGGACAGTATTACGTAGTTGTGGTAATAGTATAGACTGGCGTTTACTTTCACGTTCAGTGCTTCATACATTTTATTCATGAAACGCAATGAGACAAAACACAAGAGAAATCGATTTTATTTTAGTCAATTTTGGTTATAATTGTTTATTTCCTTAAAAAAAAAACAGAAATAGTTATAAAAAATTGTTAGAAAAAGTAATCAAAATATGAGTCAAAATAGGTAAATTCGACAAGAATTACAAAAAGACACATTCAAGAGCGCAAAAGACTAAACAAAATGAATACAATAATTAAGAGACCCGGGGTAGTCAAACCAGATGCACAGATGATCATGCAATATAGTGGGTGTATAAGGGTTAAATTGAATTCCGCTGAATACACTTTTTTCCTGGAACTGAAACTTAGCCCGCATCCCACCCTTTTATCCCTCTGGCCAATTTCCTGTTAGACTTCTGCAACTTGTTCTCGATAACATTCCAATGACATCTATTGTTAACCGCTGTTATCATTAACCCTTTCGCTGCTGAGGCTTTTCCCGCCCCTGTGCTGAGGTCATTTTTTACCTGTTTTGCGCATCATGTTTAAACGTGTTTTTAAGGCTTATTTTAGTATATGACACCGACATATTATATATCGTTCTTTCCGTCAGACTCGGTAGATTCATAATATGTCATTATTATATGTATACGTTATGTCATGTCTGTATATTATAACAAAAAATGCAATAAAATATGTATTTTCAATAATTTACAATGTGTAAAGTGTTTTTTTCCACATTTTAACATGCGAGCAATTGCGGTTATATTTTGTATGGGGTGCGCTTGTTAAAAAAATTAGAGATGGGGTCTCGTTACATTTTTTTTTGGGGAAAATGACACTATTTTTAACAAACGCACCGCATACAAAAATCGTTAGTGCAGCATCATTGTTCACATTATAATTGAAATGGGAACAATATTGCTACACTAACAAACCAAAAAAAATAAAATTTTTTTTTTTTTTTTTTTTTTTTTTTTACAAAATTTTTAACTTTCATGTTTGGTATCGTTGGAACGGCCATGCTCTGGCCGATCCAACCATATCAAAATTTAACCCCTAACTGCCACGGATCGGGAGATAGGGAGTTCATTGGAACTCCCTATCTCCACACTTGGTGGCAGTTAGGGGTTAACGCTAGGACTGGCGTCATCGTGCTACGCACGATGACGCCAGTCCTCTGGGGGAGTTCCCGGAAGCTTGGCCGACATCCAAGATGTCGGCCAGCTCCGGGAAAGGATCGCGAACCGGCGCTTTTCAGCGCCGATTCGCGATCCAGCTCCCCAGGGGTTAATGCCAGGCATCATTTGGAAGGGCAGGCTGTGCCCTTCCAAATGATGCCTGGGTTAAGCCCCGCAGAGCCACCGATCGGGAGGGAGAGAGGTCCGAAGGACCTCCCCCCCCTCCCTTTCAGGCGCCTCCTCCGCACATGCGGGGGGGCGCCTGAATTAGGTGTCATCGCGCCCCCGCGATGACACCTAATTCTGGCGGCTGGTGGTCCGGATGCCGGGCTGACATCCAGGATGTCAGCCCGCACCGGAGGGGCCAGCGATCGGCCGGAACCCGGCCGAACGCTGACCCCAATGTGAGGACGCGCTCAGCGCGTCCTCAGCACACCAGCGGGAATGCTGAGGACGCGCTGAGCGCGTCCTTAGCATTGAAGTGGTTAAATATAGAAGCGCTGCGGAATATGCTGGCGCTTTATAAAAAAAGAATAATAATAATAGAAGAATGTGCTGTTGTTACACCCTCTATATATGTCGCCATGCCCGCAGGGAAAATTCTAGTAAGCTATAAACATCACCCACCCCCCCCTTTTCATACACTCATGAATAAAAATGAATTGATGACATATCCCTGCTTAAGTGTGTGTGTCGTTCATTTCCCAAATGCATGCGACTGCTTTGCCTGGGGGATCACAACAGGTGACCACACCCCTGTAATTGAGTTAGGGGGACACACAGAAACCCCCAAAAAGGGAGAGGGACCCCAACAGGGTGGCCAGAGCCAGAAGGATATATGTAAACCCAATATGATTAAACTTATATACTATATACCACAGCACTTTATACATCACTCCAAATATCTAAGTAAAGTGCCATTGCATATAAACAGTACAAAATGTCTCAAGACGCTCCAACATTGTCACATTTCCACATTGCAGCCAAGCCCCCTGATGGTGAGAGTGATCCTGTGCAGCCCTTGTGGGTTTATGGGTTAATTTAGTTCAGTCTCTCCACCCCTGGATTCTTTGTGGCTTATTTGACCTGTGGTCACATGACCTGCCCTGCCCTGCCATATATTTATGGCCAGCAGTATATCAGATCCTGGCTCCAGGAAACTTCTTTACTTTCTGAGTGCCTGCTTTTGTGATCTGTTCTGCTATTTCTGTGTATGACTTTTGGCTTATGCTTCTTGACTATTCTCTTGCCTGCTCCCTGTAATCTGTATACTGTGATTTTCCTGTGCACCAACTTGTATGACATTCCTATCTGCTGTCTAGTCCTGGCTTTTCCTGACCATTCTTGATATATTCCTGTTTATGTTCTGTAAATCTTGTTTCCTTGTCTTTGTGTACTAATTCAAACAGCATATTGCAGAATATATTAGAGGCCAGATAAAGGACCTCTTTCTAGTTTAGGGCCTGTGTTACTGCTGGATATCTCATATTGTGATTTCTTGCAAACACCTGTTGTTTATTGTGATGTTTATTCCTTGCCCTGTAATCTGTATAGATTAGAAGACCACTACAAGGATCTTCCCCCAGTACAGGGTTTCCTCTTGTGTCTGTATCCTGTCCTATCATCTCTTGTTCAGTTCCTGTGTATACTGTGTGGAGGGTTCAGCATCATGCAGCAAACCACAAACCTGGCTAAAGGGTTTAAAGACACTCTGTATAAAGGGCCCTCCTTGGCGTCAGCCTGGGACGCTCATGACAAACAGCAGCCATATTCGTATCATGTCCTAATGCACTGGGTGGGGCAGAGCTGGAGATCTAACCATCTGACAATTAGGAAAGATGGCTGGAGTAAAACCGGGAACAACCTTCGGAAATAAAACAACATGTAAATACTAAATGAATGGATTATACCTCTCCCAAAATGACGTTGACGGTAGTACATGATACTAATATGGCCGCTGCCATGTTGGAGCATCAACCTAATGGCAGGAAAAGGCCTACTTGAACCACTATAAATTAACAGTAGGGTACCAGGACTCCTGTATGCTAACTGATGCAACCGCTGATGTAGTGAAACGCGTTTTAGCTTTAATAACTCATTTTATTTTGTATTGCAAAACTAGTAAAGGTATAAAATTACACTGGCTCCTGCTTTCTTCAATATAACAATTATCAAGGGATAAGTGGACCATCCTGACCATCCCATGTCAGACCCTAAATGATACCAACAGAGCCTAAAGGAAAAGGGCTCAGTTCTGGGTGAGTAGGTTATTTTTATGTATGGTATATTTGTATCTATGCAAATGGTCTGCACTATGATCTCCCGTATACATTCCATCCCTGTATGGTGAGGAACAAGAGGAAGGACAGAAGGAGTGTGGGCCAGGTCACACTGCAAGTTGATCAGAGGCACGTTAAGTGGAGCCACTTTAATGGGCTCCAGAAGATGTGAGTGTGATCAGAATATTAAGCACATTACGGGCAATATTACAAAGTTGGTGCTAACTTCACCAGAGCTGTTGTAAACTTACCAGAGACATTATAATCTATGGAGTTGTTAACCAGAGCTGCTGTAAACTTAAGTTAGCACCAACTTTGTAATACTGCCCAAAATCTTTAAAATATCTTTAAAGACAATATTGCACTATGTCTATGTTGCTTTCTTTTGTGTTTTTTCTGAGGTATCTGTACTGACAGAGGATTCAACACTAGGGATGAGCCGAACACCCCCGAGTCCGGTTCGCATTCGAAATCGAACTTTTCAAAAGTTCGAATTCGAACTCGAACACGAACACGAACTCAATACAAGTCAATGGGACTCAAAGTTCGAGTTTTACAGTGCCCTCCAAGAGGGCATATCTGCTAGATATTTGCCATAAAAGGTGAATGGGGGTCTGGGTAGTGCCCTGGGGGACAGGAAACAAGGAAAAAAAGTAAAAAAAAACGTTTTTAAAGGGACAGCGAGTTTTCCATGAAATAAGGGTTAAAAATAAAAATGAAAAATTCCTTCAAATATCATGCCTAGGAGGTCCCCATAACCTGCCCGTGAAGTGGCGGATTTGTGAGATGTATAGAAACATTTTAAAACAATGTACGGGTCCGGGTAGTGCCCTGGGGGACAGGAAACAAGGACAAAAGTTTTAAAAAAAGAAGTTTTCAACCCCATCACTGCTGACGATGTGTGGGACACGTCCTCAGTTACTCCCGCTGTATGCTGAGGAGGACGTGTCCCACACGTCATCAGCTTTGCGGGACCCCCGGCGGAGATACTCACCTCTCTCTCCGGGGTCCCGTGGCGTTCTGACTTCAGCGTCCTCAGACGCTGAAGTCAAGCTCCTCCTGACATAAATGATGTCATCGCGCCATTCGCGATGACGTCATTTCCAGGCGACCCCCCCGGCAATGTCGGGAGATCGCCTGGAAGGGAGGGGGGATCCGTTCGGATCCCTCTCCCTCCTGATCGGGAGGTCCCACAAAAAAATGCCAGGCACCGCTTAAAAGGGGAGTGTCTCCCCTTTTATGCGGTGCCTGGCTTTAACCCCTTAGGCACTGGGTCACACTTCGGCGCCTTGCAGCGCCGAAATGCGGCCTAGCTCCGGTGGGGGCCGCCATCTTGGATGGTGGCTCCACCCCGGGTCCCCCCTCACTGCCTGATATCCTCACGCATAGCGTGATGATGTCTGATAGCGGGGGAACCCCTAGCTGCCCGGAATCCCCTGGTGGAGATAGGGGGTTCATTTGAACCCCGATATCTCCAGAACCGTGGCAGCTAGGGGGTCATGGAGGGTGTCAATCGAAAGGCCTGAATGTGGAGGGTGTCAATCGATTGGCCTTTCGATTGATACCCAACATGACCAGGTATAAAGTAAAAAAAAATGGTGTTTTTTTTGTGCTATTTTTATTAATGCAGCAATATTGTTCACATTTCAATTATAGTGTGAACAATGATGCTGCACTAATGATTTTTTCTATGGTGTGCGTTTGCTAAAAATCACATAATTCCCCCCAAAAAATTTAATAAGTCCCTATTTCAAATTTTTGTACAAGCGCACCCTAAAGAAAATATAACCGCAAATGTTCATGTGATAAAAGGTGAAAAAAAAAACTTTACACGCTGCAGATGATTAAAAATTCAAGTTTTATTGCATTTTTTATTATAAAATACAGGCAGAACATGACGTATACATATAAAAATGATATATTATGAATCTGTCGAGTCTGTCGGAAAGAACGATATATAATATGTCTGGGTCGTATAATAAAATGTGGCTTCAAATCGCGTTTAAACATGATGAGCGAAAGTGGTAAAAATGTGCTCAGCACACAGCGGTGAAATGCTTCAGCAGTGAAAGGGTTAAAGAAACAGTGAGTTTTCCATAAAAAAAGGGTTAAAAATAAAAACGAAAAATTCCTTCAAATATCGTGCCTAGGAGGTCCCCATAACCTGCCCGTGAAGTGGCGGATTTGTAGGATGTATGGAAACATCACCATCACAGACCCACACACGACACCTAGCACTCCCAGTCTGCATACAGTGTATCAAATTCATGAGACCGGACTAATTAGAAGCACATTTTATTTCCAAACACTAATTAAGCACCTGTTGTTTACACCGTTTGAGAGCACAGGTCATTTAGAGGTGAGAATCTTTGCACCTAGACATTAGTTTTTAATTCAATATCTAATAAACCGTTGCTTATAATATTCTGCAGTAAAGAGTCTCTTTATTTCTAGATTTTTTATTATTTTTAAGCATTTTTTATACTTTTTTCAATTTTATTATTTTTTTCTAACTCGAGCTGAACACGCCAAAAAGTTTGAAGTTCGCAAACTTTCGAACTGCCGATGTTCGAATCAAACTCCGAACTGATCGAACTGATCGAACCGAACAGCTCATCCCTATTCAACACCAGGAATTATTTGATGTAAGTATTGTTTTGTTAGAATCTAAACATAAGCTTACCAGGAAAGGCTTAATGATCTTAACATGTACAGCTTGGAAAAAAGACGAGACAGAGGAGATATGATAGAAACATTTAAATACGTAAAGGGAATCCACAAGGTAGAGGAAGGGAGTATATTTAAAAGTAAACAAAATAGCAAAACAAGAGGACATAGTCTTAGATTAGAGGGGCAAAGGTTTAAAAGTAACATCAGGAAGCATTATTTTACTGAGAGGGTGGTGGATACATGGAACAGTCTTCCAGTAGAAGTGGTAGAGGCCAAAACAGTAATTGAATTTAAGCAAGCATGGGATAGGCATAAGGCTATCCTAAACAAAAGATAAATCCAGGTAAAGTATCCATGTAATTGGGCAGACTAGATGTGCCGAAAGGTTCTTATCTGCCGACATTTTTCTATGTTTCTATGTTTCTATAAGCACTATGAGCATTTGGTTATAATGGATTTTGTTTATTTGATATAAGCAGTGCTATATTAGAGTTTTCACATAAACATCACAACCATTTTGTGATGTAACGCTGGGCTTGTCACCCACAAGGATCGTGATTGCTATAGCTTGTTTGCTAGGAGGTGGCCTCAGAGCACTGCTGCAGATGCTGTTGCCTTCCCGCCTGTGCTCTGCACGTTAGGCTCACCTTCTTAACCTGGGGTTACCACTCTACTCGCTGAGCGTTACATATTGAGTCCCTTCAGGTAGCCAATCATCCGTGGCTACCGCAAGACAAAGAAACTAGGAAAACTGGAGGGAAAACATGCACTAGCCCTAGGGAAGGGTGAGTGTGCACGTGATCAGTACTGGCAAAACCATTTGGTCATGCCTAGGTCTCCATGGTGCCTCCTGGAGGACCAAGTCACAGGAAATGCAATGCAAATGAGAGCACACCATATGCTCTATCCAAACCACTGTGGGCTTCAGCTGGAAAGATATGGGGGCAGCGGGGAATTAAACAACATAGGACAGGAAGGATCTGTAAATTTAAACGGACACACAGAGATATGCATTGATGGGGAATCCAAACACAATTAGGATGCTTTTCAACACACCTTTGCTTATAATAAATTGTATTGCCCAGTCACTTTTGCATGCTTCTTGAGACATTTTGTACTGTTTATTAGAGATGAGCTATTCGGTTCGATATGTTCGGAGTTCGATTCGAACATCTCCCGTTCGGCTGTTCGTCGAACTCTGAACATTTCCGCGTGTTCGCCACATGTTCGCCCACAATGCACCACAATGGACCACAATGCACTTTTCCACTGGCCTGAAGCTTGTAATTGGCTACAGCCTTGCACCTGACCACAGGTCAGGTGCAAGACAGGTGCAAGACTATCAGGGTTATCCAAAGAGATTCGAAAAGTCACCGCACGTTCGGTGACTTTTCGTTCTCTTCAATTCGGTTCCTTTTGCCGATTGCATTTCGGTGACCCTGCGGTGTATTCAGCAAGCACCACAGGGTCCCCGAATTGCAGGGAAAAGCTGCCGTAAACCTGACGAAAACTAACCGAATGCACGCTGAAAACAAGCAAAAACATCTGGATTAACCTTCGAAGAGGAGCCGAACAGGAGCCGAAAAGGAGCCGAATCACACAGAGCCGAAGCAGCTGTGACGTAGAGGAGGCAGTGAATAAATTAGAAAAACCATTTGTATGAATCTGGGAAAAAGAAACGCTGTTTGCAAAGAAACTACTGAGCGAAAATGTCTGAAATTTTCACAGGAGGTCCAGGGAATGATAATAAAGAGGGCTGTTACAAAAAAAATAAGTAAACTGAAAAAAAAAAAAAAAAAATCGGACTTTTAATTTTTTTTTAAAAAATTCAGAAAAATGCTTAAAGTATCCTAAAAAATCTATAAATAAAGAGACTTTTTGCTGCAGAATTTTATAATGAACGGTTTATTAGATATTGAATTAAAACGGGAATATTTTTAACATTGAAGCCTATGGGATTCTCCTGAATAAATTTGCCGAATTAAACCACCGAATGGCAGGGCATTAGGGGAACCTTTCACTGCTGGTTTGTGTTCTCTGAATAGCCGAAGCAGTGCTTTTTCATGGGGATTTCACTGCCCTCGAACAGGCACCGAACAGGCACCGTATGTGCAGGCAATTCGCCAGGATTTGGAGAATTGCCTGCTCTCTGGATAGCCGAATGGCCAGGAAAGGTAACCGAACGCTGATTTTCAGCGTTCGGTTACCTTTCTCAAGCAATTCGAATCTCTTTGGATAACCCTGTTAGCCAATCACGGCTCAGAGTCCTGATTGGGCAAATTTTGCCCAATCATGGGCTCACAGAGTTAAGTCCCGCAGCACACTATATAAGGCTTCACACAGCCTTCAGCACGTGTTTTTTGAGAGGAGATTTTTCTGTAGTGTGTCTTCTCAGTGCCAGCAGCTATTGTGGGGGTCTCATTTCTACAAAATATCTGAGAATTGTTGTAATCTTTGTGTTCTCACTTCCAGCAGCTATTGTGGGGGTCTCACTTCTAGAAGATATCTGGGAATTGTTGTAATTTGTGTGTTCTCACTGCCAGCAGCTATTGTGGGGGTCTCATTTCTACAAAATATCTGGGAATTGCTGTAATCTTTGTTTTCTCACTGCCAGCAGCTATTGTGGGGGTCTCACTTCTAGCAGATATCTGGGAATTGTAATCTGTGTCTTGTCACTGCCACCCATCAGGGGGTCTCACAGACTTGTAGCAGATATCTGGGAATTATAACCTGTGTCCTCACTGCCACCCATCGGGGGGTCTCACTGACTTGTATCAGATATCTGGGAATTATAACCTGTGTCGTCACTGCCACCCATCAGGGGGTCTCACAGACTTGTATCAGATATCTGGGAATTATAACCTGTGTCGTCACTGCCACCCATCAGGGGGTCTCACAGACTTGTAGCAGATATCTGGGAATTGTAATCTATGTCTTTTCACTGTTGACAGCTATCAGGGGGTCCTATCAGGGGTCTCACAGATTTATAGGGGGTTCCCGGGAATTGTAATTTGTGTCTTGTCACTGCCACCCATCAGGGGGTCTCACTGATTTATAGGAGGTTCCTGGGAATTGTAATTTGTGTCTTGTCAATGCCAACCATCAGGGGGTCTCACAGATTTATAGGAGGTTTCTGGGAATTGTAATCTGTGTCTTGTCACTGGCTGCCAGCTATCAGGGTGTCTCACTGAGTTATACCAGAGTTCTGGAAATATTTAATCTAAATAACATAGTTGAATCAGAGTTCTGCATATCTCCAATTTTTTATAACCGTTGAATCAGAGTTCTGTATATCATTAATCTATATATCACTCACCATGTCAGAGAGACCAAAAAGGACAGGCAGACACTCCCAGACACAGATAAGAGGGCAAGCAGCCTCTGTGTCGGGAGGCTGTGCCTCTGGTCGTGGTGGACGTGGTGCATCCTCTGCAGGGGCACGTTTGTCCTTTCTAACTGGTGCTGGCCATCTTAAGCAGCAGCAACATACAGAGGATTTGGTGGATTGGCTAACCAGACCATCCTCATCCTCCGAGTCCTCTGCCAGCCAGGCTTGTAGTGGTTTACAGTCCACCTCAGCTGCCAAAGCATCTAATGCAGCCGCCATGTCCACAGCTATTCCTGCCGTAGGCTCACTATCACACACGGAGGAGTCATCTGAATTGTTTGACTACAATGACAGTGACATGCTGCTTGAGGATGTGCAGCAAGTACAGTTTTCTGATTCATTCTCTGAGGTTGAGGAAGGGAGTATAATCAACCTAGAGGAAGGGGGTGCCAGTGACTCACAAATAACTGGCACTCATGTTCCCCCAGCAGCTGCAGCATATTGCAAGGTTGGCTCTAGTGACGAGGAGATATGGGGTGATGATGAGGTCACTGACTCCACCTGGGTGCCTGATCGAACAGAGGAGTCAAGTGAGGAGGAGGAGGCACAACGTCCTCTATGACCAACCGTAGCCAGTCCAAGACATCAGATGTCAGAGCTGCTCCGGTGCAGAGCGCTGTTGTCTCAAAGCACACATCCAGGAACTCTGCTGTCTGGGAGTTCTTTAAGAATTGTGCAGCAGACCGCACCGTTGCTGTTTGTAATCTATGTCAGATGATTATCAAGCGTGAGAAAGACATCCCACGCTTGGGTACCACGTGCCTGAAGCAACATATGACCACCTGCCACGCATCCCGTTGGCACAACACTTTGCATAGGTCCTCCTCCTCCTCCTCATCTGTCTCTACCCCCACTATATGTCCTGCCATGTCATTGCCTACAACCTCCACTGACAGGGACGATGTTACAGTAATGGGTGTACCAGGTCCTTCCCCACAATGTGACAGCATCCCATCAGCTGAAGATTTACGCAGTCAGATTACGTTGCCACAGCTGCTGCAGCGTAAGAAAAAATATAGTCCCAACCATCCCCAAGCACAGCGTCAAAATGCCAGTTTAGTAAAATTACTCGCATTACAGCTGCTGCCTTTCCAGCTGGTGGACTCTGCTTCCTTCAGTGAATTTGCTGAATGTGCTGTACCACAGTGGCAGGTCCCAAAACACCATTTTTTTTCACGGAAGGCCATTCCAGCACTATACCAGCACGTGGAACACAATGTTATGGAGTCTTTGGGAAAGGCAGTCAGCAGCAAGGTGCACATGACTTTAGACACGTGGTCCAGCAAGCATGGACAGGGCCGTTACATTTCCTTCACGGCACACTGGGTAACTCTGCTTGCAGCTGGGAGGAATCCAGGACGGGGCTCTGTGCTGGAGCTTGTTCATTCACCACACCTCCAGAAAGCTGCTTGTAAGAGGTCTGTCTGCTATACCACCTCTTCCTCCTCCTCCTCTCTCTGTGGCGAAGTGGCAGTTAAACCAATGCGTGGCAGTGGCTACGCAATGGCTCGAGCAAAAAGATGCCATACTGTGCTTGAGCTGTTTTTTTTAGGGGACAGGAGCCACACCGGGCCAGAAATTCTGTCAGCTCTGCAGGAGCAGGAGCAGAGATTGTTAACACCACGCCAGCTTGAGCTGGGAATGGTCATCTGTGATAATTGCAGCAACCTTCTCTGCGCCCTACGCAAGGGTAAATTGATGCATGTACCATGCCTAGCACATGTCCTAAATCTAGTGGTACAGCGTTTCCAAACAAGGTACCCCGGGCTGGCAGAGCTTCTCAGCCTTGCCAGAAAAATCTGCAGCCACTTCAGATGGTCATTCCCAGCAAGTGTTCGCCTGGCAGAAATTCAAAGAGAATTCCACCTTCCCACAAACCGTCTGATCTGTGACATGCCCACCAGGTGGAACTCGACATTAGCAATGCTGCAGCGTCTGCACAAGCAGCAGAGGGCCATCAATGAGTACCTGTGTGAGTATGGCACAAGGACAGGTTCAGGTCAACTTGGTTCCCCCCCGCAGTGGCTGATGATCAAGGATGCATGCACTGTACTGTCACCATTTGAGGAGGCAATGAGGATGGTGAGCAGGGACAGTGCATGCATCAGTGACACAATTCCTTTAGTGTTCCTGCTGGAGCACACTCTGCGGGGAATTATAGATGTGGCTCTAGAGGCAGAGCAGCAGGAGGAAGAGGAGGCCTTCCCTAGCTCTCAAGGCCCCAGTCTTTCCGCAGACAGCATTCCAGCGGGTCCTCCTCAGATCAGACAGGAGGAGGATGAGGAGGAATATTTAAGTAGTGGGGGCATTGAAGGTTGGGATTCTTTAAGAAAGGGTTTTGCGTGCCCAGAAACCCAAGGACTAGTACGTGGCAGGGAGGAGGAAGTGCACAATGGGGTCATCCTCATTGAGCAGGAAGACTCGGAAGCTAATGCCACCTCCAACCTAAGCTGCATGGGCTCCCTAATAATGCAAAGCCTGCTAAAGGACCCCAGGATTCGTGCTATCAAGGAGAGGGATCATTACTGGTTGGCAACCCTTCTTGATCCACGATACAAGGGTAAAGTTGCAGAGCTCATCCTGCCTGCACAGAGGGAGCACAGGATGAAAAAACTTGAGGACGCTCTAAAGCGACACTTGTGTAACACCTTTCCAGGCACTGGTAGATTACCAAGTGCTGACACAAGTGCTTCTGAGGCTGCGGATGATCAGAGGAATAGTGGTGAAAGCCGGGGCCATTTGACGGATGCATTTTTAAAATTTTTTAGTCCACGACGCCCAGGGACGTCAAATGTAGACACCCATTGCCAGCGTTTTCACCATATGGTGCAGGACTACCTAGGGACAAGGGCAAACCTGGATACCTTTCCAGCAGATGATCTACTGGCTTACTGGGTGTTTGTCATGGTGGCCCATGTCCAGGGAAGTGTTGCACCTTCGACCCATGTCCAGGGAAATGTTGCACCTTCGACCCATGTCCAGGGAAATGTTGCACCTTCGACCCATGTCCAGGGAAATGTTGCACCTTCGACCCATGTCCGAGGAAATGTTGCGACTGTCACAGCAGCTGATATCCAGAAAGCCTTATTCCAGGGTACTGTGTACTACAGGACAGAGAGTGGTGCTGCCCGCAAATCAGACGCAGCATGCAGGAAGGACAACCAATCGCAGCACATGACCAGCGATCCTATAGCAGAGCAGGGCGTCTCCTCTGAGCACCAATAGGAATTGCTGTGGCTCCATTTAAAGGGCTTACTTTCTCTTAGCAAGTTGCCCTAGCGTGGTTCCAGTTACGCCTAGTGCCTTGTGGTTATTTCTGAATTCCTATCTGACTGATTTCCTGGTTAATACGATCCCGGCTTGTCTCGACTTCCCTGTATTCTGGCACCCTGATTTCTGGCATAGTATAACAGACCTCTATTTCCTTAACCCCTGCCTACGTGTGATTTTGTTGGTTTGCTCTGCTTAACCCGGCCATTATTAAGGACCGGCTAGCTAGAGCACTGTGGGTTACTTCATTCTGCAGGTTGTTTTACTTTGCACTCCGCCACCTTCTTTATGTTCGTCATTCTCATTATTACTGACCATAACCCGGCCATTATTAAGGACCGGCTAGCTAGAGCATTGTGGGTTACTTTATTCTGCAGGTTGTTTTACTTTGCACTCCGCCACCTTCTTTGTGTTCGTCATTCTCAGTATTACTGACCATAACCCGGCCATTACTAAGGACCGATTGGTCAGGGTCTGTTGGCTCACAGTCTGCAAGCGGGGTTACCCGATCCTGACAGTGTTGGGATTGGATCACTGGCCAGAATTTAGCCAATATGCTATGCAGCTACCAGGCTGCCCTTCATCCAGCGTGCTTTCTGAAAGGACGTTCAGTGCCGCTGGAGGTTTTGTCATAGACAAAAGAGTGCGTCTGTCCACCGACTCTGTAGACCGGCTGACATTTATAAAAATTAATCAGTCTTGGATCAGCAGCTATCGATCCCCTGATGCTGACGTAACGGAATAGATCGGGGATTTCTTCTGCATTCACAAAACCTCCACCACTGAACTCTTACACAATACCACAAAGGGGTTACGGTGTGAAGGCACTTGCTGCCACCAAAGGCACAATATTTGTGTGCACTGATGCCTGTACCAGATTCATATCATTTTAATATTGGACCGCAGGGTCCAACCCTGCACTCTTCCACAAAACCACAAAAGGGTTATGGTGTGAAGGCACTTGCTGCCACCAAAGGCAAAATATTTTGGTCCACTGACACTGACACCTATATTACCAGATTTATATCATTTTAATTTTTTGACCCGCAGGGCCCAACCCTGCATTCTTCCACAATAGCACAAAAGGGTTACAGTGTGACGGCACTGTTGCCCACACTAAAGGCCCAATTTTAAAGCTCCTATTGTTACTTTCATCCAAAGCCTGCATAAATTTCACCATAAATTAGCCAAAAAATCACTAAACTTTTTCTGCGTGTCCTAAATTGTCTCCTCTTATAATACAGACTGCCGCCCCAAGCAGTTGTTTATGAATATGTAGCGCTCACTCCCGGAGGAGCCGCTGAATTTAACCTCGGGTTAGTCTCTCCGCACTAGGGAATAAATATACACCAGCACTGTTGTGGATTTTATAAATTATATGCTTTACTGGTCTCAATAAAGCGGCATATATAATGTAAGCACGGTATATAGAAAACAGGATTTCGTAATGCGAGACAAGCGCAGCGGTAAAAGAAAAATTTAACCCCTTCGTCTCTGGAGTGTACGTCCCTTGCAGGTTATGTCCCAAAAAGTGTGTGTGTGTGTGAGCTCAGGTACCCGGGTACTATTTTCGACTGGCCAGTGAATGGATTTTATAAATCTTTGACTAGTCACGTTGGGACCCTGTAGATTTAAGCAATACTGCAGCCTGCTTCGTTAAACTTTGACTGTGGCCTGGAAGGCCTCTCACCCATCCGCCAGACATTCTGTTCCGCTGCCCGATCAAGGACGTCTCTCCGCTGGATTATACTGGGACCCTATGCCACCGGATCCCCTTCTCTTGCTTGTCCGTCTTCTACAACAAGATCTACGGATAGAAAGGACATCTTGAAATATAAACCAAATGAAAGTTTATATGACAATGATGTTATGTTTATTACTGACTTTAACATACACACTAAAACCATACATCACATCATTAGAAAAAAATGGTATTTACTTAAACGAGATCCAATCCTAAAAGATCTTATTGGAGATAAGCCCAAACTAGTCAATAGGGGAGCAAACAACATTAAAAAAATTCTGGTTAAAAGTCATAAAAATCCAGGGATTAAAACTAACAATTTCTTCAATCTCAAAGAGGGTTTTTATCGATGTGGGCTTTGCCCGGCATGTGTTAATTTGAAATTAAAAAAGTTAACCATATCTCAATTTACCAATAACTCTCGACCCTATAATATTAAGGGAGTTCTTACATGTAAAACCAAAAATGTCATATATTGAATTACATGTCCCTGTGGATTACACTACATAGGACATACTACAAGATTTTTGTCCATTAGAATTAGGGAGCATATATACAACATATCAAAAGGTTTAGAAACCCATTCAGTATCAGCACATTTCAAGAACGCCCACGGTCAATCTCCAGAAGGAATGGAATTTGTTGCAATACAAAAAGTAGAACGTCATTGGAGAGGGGGTGATTTTAATAAAAAGATTCACCAGGCAGAAATGAAATGGATCTATACTCTCAATACATTAATCCCTTCTGGACTCAATTCAGATTTTGAGTTATGTCATTTCTTATAGTTTGTTCCCCCTTATTCTTTCATATGTGATTTATACCCATATCTGATTTGTATGATTACTTCTGTTTTTCCATCTATCAAAGGGTCTATGTATACTCATTTATCATCTAAAGAGTTTAACCTATTCCATCCTCAATATTTTCCTATTATATTGTCAAGCTATGCATATAGGAGTGGGTCTTCTTTGATTGCTATCTATAACTAGTGTTATCCTACGGGTAGATTATAATACACTTTAGGTCTTTAATATGGACCTTCTATCTATATATTCGGTTTTCCCTTCCGATATTTTTGATATTAGCCCATTTGTATGTTTTTTTTCGTTTTTGTTTTCCATTGAAATACGATCCGTCTATCTGTATTTCGTACATATTTCGTACGTATGGGGTTTTCTCATTTCATTATTTTGGTGTGATATTTTCGAACGATGGTGCGCATGTACGAAGTTTCGTTTTTTCCGCCGTTCGGATTGGTTATTTATAACGAAAGTAAAAATTTCATTGGACACATTCATTTTCCCGCCAAATGTATGATCCACCCTATATACTGAAAGTTACGTCCTGATTGATTGTAACTTAGTTTTGAATTATAGAGTTCTCTATGTCAGCGCATATTTGCGGGTTTTCGTTCTTTTATACGATCCGTTTTTTCGTTATATGCGATCTTCGTTCTTTGCGCATTTACGCTGGGTTTTATTATTATTTTTCGTAAAACCTCCGAACGACGGCGCGCATGCGCGAGGTTTTGTTTTTTCCGTCGATCGGATTGGCTATACGAAACGAAAGTTGAAATTTAATTGGATGTATGTATTTCCCGCCAAAATCTATGATTAAGATTGGCTATGTATATTGAAAGTAAGTTTCTATTGGCAGTTCCAACTTCCTGCCAAATCTGATGGCTGTGATTGGATAACAGTCAATGGAAATAAGTATATAAGCCATAATATGGCCATTTCAAATCAGCCAGGTGAGGAAGCCTTATGATACTTTAATGTATTGGTGAAACGCGTTCTGGTTTATTTGCCTATTTGTTTTTATTTATTTTATTAAATTTTATTTTTTATCCTGTTTTTGGAGTTTTTCTTATTATTTGAGAACCTCCTATTAGCTACCTGTACGGAGCTTTACCTGACTACAACTACCTGTTATCAGCCATCCATACGGAACTTGATCCCTATCGTGTACTGTTGAAGTGAGTTCAACTTCCATTCTTGGAAACCTGATGGGAATCCTATGATTCATCTCTGAAAAGGTGTTTGGGAAACCAATAAAATCCCCAAAGTGAACATACCTAGAACCAGGAGGGTTCTTATGCATGTGAGTGCTATCACCTTGATTTTATACATATGATATTTCATACAGGTTGCACTATGATCTATTCTCTGTATTTTTTCTGAGGAACATCACAAGAAAAGAACTTGGAGAGAAAAGATCACACACGGGACATTGTTTTCTGTGAAGGACATTGACATCGCTACACCTCTTTTCTTTTTTGAAGATCTACGGCCTACCGCCTGCACTCCCAGTGGATCATCTCGGTTTCCTTACTTGGGGTCCAATCTGGAACTCTGTGTCTGTGCAAAACCTCTCAGTGGTGGATTACTAGGTCTCTGGCAAGTCACTGTATCGATCCCCAGCATCGGCAAGGCAGCGCCTGCTCTCCGGCCTGGTAACAATTGCTCACAGTCTAACGTGCGTCTTACTCTGTTCACCGCTCGGCTCACGCTGGCTCTCCTTCGTACGAGGCTGCGGATGTCCTTTCCTCCTTCCCCCACCCACTTCCTGTCTCTGCCCCAAAGCATGCTGGAAAACGTAGTCCCATTGTGTCCAGTATAGTTTACATTGCGCTTGTCTCCCTCTGGTGGCCAAACCCGAGCAATACAGCAACAGAGTTTTAAACAGCGCTACAAATAGATTAAAGGAAAACGTTTACCGTCATTTGAAATGTGATTTTTTTTTTGTTTTTAAATGTTTCTATACATCCTACAAATCTGCCACTTCACGGGCAGGTTATGGGGACCTCCTAGGCACGATATTTGAAGGAATTTTTTGTTTTTATTCTTAACCCTTATTTCATGGAAAACTCACTGTCCCTTTAAAAACTTTTTTTTTACTTTTTGTTCTTGTTTCCTGTCCCCCAGAGCACTACCCGGACCCCCATACACCTTTTATGGAAAACATCTTGCATATATGCCCTCTTGGAGGGCACTCTAAAATTCAAACTTTTGAGTCCCATTGAGTTCGGTTCGTGTTCGCGTTTGAACTCTAACTTTTGAAATTGTTCGAGTTTGAATGCGAACCGATCACGGGGGTGTTCGGCTCTTCCCTACCCGTATCATGCAAGCAACAAACCTGCCTAAAGGGCTTAATGACACTCTGTATAAAGAGCCCTCCTTGGCATCTGCCTGGGGCGCTCATGACAGCACTGAACAGCCAGATCATGAGGAGCAGAGAGAAGCCAGATCCTGGGGAGCACTGACAGCAGCTAGTCCCCGGGGAGCACTGACAGCAGCCAGTTCCTGGAGAGCACAGACAAGATCCATATCATGGGGAGCACTGACAGCAGCCAGTTCCTGGGAAGCACTGACAGCAGTCATATCCTGGGAAGCATGGACAGCAGCCAGTTCCTGGGGGACACTGACAGCAGCCAGTTCCTGGAAAGCACTAACAGCAGCCAGTTTCTAGGGAGCACTGAACCTGAACCTACATAACCCATGTATATCTGGCTCTGATACTAGTCAGTGCCTCACCAGCCACTGACCTCACCGCACGTCACCCACAATACACATCAGTTTGTACACATGGCAGTTTCTGATTGGTTATGACATCAGCTCCTCCATTTTGCATGAAAGCATATAAATACTCGTCTATTCTAGATAAGCTTTGAATGAATATCATATAGAAGCTGAGTCTGTGTGTCTTATTCTTTCCACGAGCGCAATCGCCATTGCCTCTGCATGAGGGACCATAACAGAGACCGGAGACCTGTAATCGAGATAGGGGGACACACGGAGACCCCCAGGGAGAGAGACCCTAACAGAGTGTGTTTTATAATGTGTTTTATAATATTGTTTTGTTTGTAATGCACAAGTAATCTAGTTGCAGTGTATCTAATTGGTAGTGTCTCTTTAAAAGTAAAAAAAGGACGCTCTACTTTTCATTAGGGTGTTCCTTTATGTATTACTAGTTGTAAAGCCTGCCCAGAGGGCAGTCTATTGTGGATATACTGCCCCTGCTCGTGGATACTGCCCCAGCTCGTGGATACTGCCCCAGCTCGTGGATACTGCCCCAGCTCGTGGATATTGCCCCAGCACGTGGATACTGCCCCAGCACGTGGATATTGCCCCAGCACGTGGATATTGCCCCAGCTCGTGGATACTGCCCCAGCACGTGGATATTGCCCCAGAACGTGGATACTGCCCCAGCACGTGGATATTGCCCCAGCACGTGGATATTGCCCCAGCACGTGGATATTGCCGCAGCACGTGGATATTGCCCCAGCTCGTGGATACTGCCCCAGCTCGTGGATACTGCCCTAGCACGTGGATATTGCCCCAGCACGTGGATGGATACTGCCCCAGCACGTGGATATTGCCCCAGCTCGTGGATACTGCCCCAGCTCGTGGATATTGCCCCAGCACGTGGATACTGCCCCAGCACGTGGATATTGCCCCAGCATGTGGATACTGCCCCAGCACGTGGATACTGCCCCAGCACGTGGATATTGCCCCAGCACGTGGATATTGCCCCAGCTCGTGGATACTGCCCCAGCTCGTGGATACTGCCCCAGGTCGTGGATATTGCCCCAGCACGTGGATACTGCCCAGCACGTGGATATTGCCCCAGCACGTGGATGGATACTGCCCCAGCACGTGGATACTGCCCCAGCACGTGGATACTGCCCCAGCACGTGGATGGATACTGCCCCAGCAAGTGGATATTGCCCCAGCTCGTGGATACTGCCCCAGCTCGTGGATACTGCCCAAGCTCGTGGATATTGCCCCAGCACGTGGATACTGCCTAAGCACGTGGATACTGCCCCAGCTCGTGGA
The DNA here is from genome assembly GCA_009667805.1 of Leptobrachium leishanense. Lineage (NCBI taxonomy): Eukaryota > Metazoa > Chordata > Amphibia > Anura > Megophryidae > Leptobrachium > Leptobrachium leishanense. Next base: position 23,160,109 of record CM019065.1, read on the forward strand.
TACTGCCCCAGCATGTGGATATTGCCCCAGCACGTGGATACTGCCCCAGCTCGTGGATACTGCCCCAGCTCGTGGATACTGCCCTAGCACGTGGATATTGCCCCAGCTCGTGGATACTGCCCCAGCTCGTGGATACTGCCCCAGCACGTGGATATTGCCCCAGCACGTGGATATCGCCCCAGCACGTGGATATCGCCCCAGCTCGTGGATACTGCCCCAGCTCGTGGATACTGCCCCAGCTCGTGGATATTGCCCCAGCACGTGGATACTGCCCCAGCACGTGGATATCGCCCCAGCACGTGGATATCGCCCCAGCTCGTGGATATCGCCCCAGCTCGTGGATACTGCCCCAGCACGTGGATACTGCCCCAGCTCGTGGATATCGCCCCAGCACGTGGATACTGCCCCAGCTCGTGGATATCACCCCAGCTCGTGGATATCGCCCCAGCTCGTGGATACTGCCCCAACTCGTGGATATCGCCCCAGCATGTGGATATTGCCCCAGCTCGTGGATATTGCCCCAGCTCATGGATACTGCCCCAGCACGTGGATACTGCCCCAACTCGTGGATATTGGCCCCCCAGCTCGTGGATACGGCCCCCAGCTCGTGGATATTGGCCCCCCCCGCTCGTGGATATGGCCCCCAGCTCGTGGATATACTCACCTACATCGGCCCTCCAGCGATGGCGGTCCCGCTTCCAGCGTCCTCTCTCTCTCTCCGTTGGTCGCCGGGATGACGTCACGGAAGCCTTTGACCCCCGGGGTTGACCAAACCGAGCCGGGGGCTCGCCTAAGCCTAGAGGCCCGCCGAGCAGCCAGCGGCAGCCGGAGGAGGTCTCCGCTGGAGCTCAGGGCCGATTTTGGGGTGTATTTTTTGGGAACTTCGGCCCTGAGCTCCAGCGGAGACCTCCTCCGGCTGCCGCTGGCTGCTCGGCGGGCCTCTAGGCTTAGGCGAGCCCCCGGCTCGGTTTGGGCCTACAGGCCCAAACCGAGCCGGGGGGTCGCCTAAGCCTAGAGGCCCGCCGAGCAGCCAGCGGCAGCCGGAGGAGGTCTCCGCTGGAGCTCAGGGCCGATTTTGGGGTGTATTTTTTGGGAACTTCGGCCCCGATCCTCCAGCGGTGACCTTCTCCGGCTGCCGCTGGCTGCTCGGCGGGCCTCTAGGCTTAGGCGAGTCCCCGGCTCGGCTGGGCCTGTAGGCCCAAACCGAGCCGGGGGCTCGCCTAAGCCTAGAGGCCCGCCGAGCAGCCAGCGGCAGCCGGAGGAGGTCTTCGCTGGAGCTCAGGGCCGATTTTGGGGTGTATTTTTTGGGAACTTCGGCCCCGATCCTCCAGCGGTGACCTTCTCCGGCTGCCGCTGGCTACTCGGCGGGCCTATAGGCTTAGGCGAGTCCCCGGCTCGGCTGGGCCTGTAGGCCCAAACCGAGCCGGGGGCTCGCCTAAGCCTAGAGGCCCGCCGAGCAGCCAGCGGCAGCCGGAGGAGGTCTCCGCTGGAGCTCAGGGCCGATTTTGGGGTGTATTTTTTGGGAACTTCGGCCCCGATCCTCCAGCGGTGACCTTCTCCGGCTGCCGCTGGCTGCTCGGCGGGCCTCTAGGCTTAGGCGAGTCCCCGGCTCGGCTGGGCCTGTAGGCCCAAACCGAGCCGGGGGCTCGCCTAAGCCTAGAGGCCCGCCGAGCAGCCAGCGGCAGCCGGAGGAGGTCTCCGCTGGAGCTCAGGGCCGATTTTGGGGTGTATTTTTTGGGAACTTCGGCCCCGATCCTCCAGCGGTGACCTTCTCCGGCTGCCGCTGGCTGCTCGGCGGCCTCTAGGCTTAGGCGAGTCCCCGGCTCGGCTGGGCCTGTAGGCCCAAACCGAGCCGGGGGCTCGCCTAAGCCTAGAGGCCCGCCGAGCAGCCAGCGGCAGCCGGAGGAGGTCACCGCTGGAGCTCAGGGCCGATTTAGGGGACTATGTTTTGGGAACTTTGGCCCCGATCCTCCAGCGGTGACCACCTCCGGCTGCCGCTGGGTGCTCGGCGGGCCTCTAGGCTTAGGCGAGTCCCCGGCTCGGCTGGGCCTGTAGGCCCAAACCGAGCCGGGGGCTCGCCTAAGCCTAGAGGCCCGCCGATCAGCCAGCGGCAGCCGGAGGACGGTCACCGCTGGAGGATCGGGGCATCTGGCCGTGTAAACACACGGGTAGCTGCGCGCGGCTCTTGCCGTTTCTTTTTTTTTTCACGCGGCCGGCACGCGCAGCTACCTGTGTGTTCTAACGGCCGCTTTCAAATGTCCGTCGCGCATGCGCAGACGGCTTTTGGCGACGGACAGTTTTAGGCTTACTCAATTATAGTATAGATAGTGTTTTATATCACTCGGGTTTTCTGTTTATAATCTGGGCGTATAGGTTTAGCAAACGACCACTTCCAGCGTTATTGTTGTACGCTATTTAGAAATAGTTTTGGTTCATGTATATTGTTGACACATACCGGAGCACTGGGGAGATCATATCTATGCAGGTTTTTATATTTTGTGTAATAGTTTGTGAGTTCAGCCTGCGATTCCCCATAAGTCATTGTGTATTGGATGCGCTTACACATTTAAAGTATGATTTCATTGGAAGACGTGTTGTGTTTGAAGTATCCGGTCTAGTTCTTTCTTTAGATTTTACAAGATCTTCCTCTTTCTTGTGGTTCTGGCAAGAAGAGAATTTAAAACATCCAGGCGTAACATATTATAGGCTACAACACACAGCACGGACACGTCTCTCCTTCACCAGACGAGCAGTCATGGAGCTCATCGTCTTCGTCAGTATCGGCTTCCATGGTGAGAATCCCATCACAGACTGTACTTGCAATGTGATTAATGTAACATTGTGTATGTAGAACTCTTACAGCCAGCGCTTCACATAGATCAGAGAAATGATAAAACACCAGAACATACTGAAACATATTGTAACAAGCTGTGACAGCGCACGGTATTTTAAGGATAAGGTACAAATCATCAGGCTTGGCTTTATATTGTTATTATTTAATGAATTGCTGATGGATTTTTTATCGTCGTCACTGCACACATTGTGACTATTTGCTTTTTACACATTCTAACACAATTTGCACAATATGTTCAGTGTAAATGTAAGCCGTGTTGTGAGCACTGGGACGATGGAGGATGCTGAAGTATGTGGCAATGTGCCACAAAGACAGAAATACCAGAGCAATGTGACCACAGTGACAGCAGTACGGAGCAAAGTGACCGCAATGACAGCAGTATCGGAGCAATGTGATGCAAACACAGCAGTACCGGAGCAATGTGACCGCAATGACTGCAGTACCAGAGCAATGTGACGCAATGACAGCAGTACCGGAGCAAGGTGACCGCTATGACAGCAGTAACGGACCAATGTGATGCAATGACAGCAGCACCGGAGCAATGTGACCGCTATGACAGCAGTAACAGAGCAATGTGACCGCAATGACAGCAGTACCGGAGCAATGTGACCGCAATGACAGCAGTACCGGAGCAATGTGACCTCAGAAGCACTTGTGTCAGCACTTGGTAATCTACCAGTGACTGGAAAGGTGTTACACAAGTGTCGCTTTAGAGCGTCCTCAAGTTTTTTCATCCTGTGCTCCCTCTGTGCGGGCAGGATGAGCTCTGCAACTTTACCCTTGTATCGTGGATCAAGAAGGGTTGCCAACCAGTAATGATCCCTCTCCTTGATAGCACGAATCCTGGGGTCCTTTAGCAGGCTTAGCATTATTAGGGAGCCCATGCAGCGTAGGTTGGAGGTGGCATTAGCTTCCGAGTCTTCCTGGTCAATGAGGATGACCGTATCGTGCACTTCCTCCTCCCAGCCACACACTAGCCCTTCTGTTTCTGGGCACACAAAACCCTCTCTTGAGGAATCCCCACCTTCAATGCCCCCACTACTCAAATATTCTTCCTCTTCCTCCTCCTGTCTGATCTGAGTAGGACCCGCTGGAATGCTGTCTGCGGAAAGACTGGGGCCTTGAGAGCTAGGGAAGGCCTCCTCTTCCTCCCGCTGCTCTGCCTCTAGAGCCACATCTATAATTCCCCGCAGAGTGTGCTCCAGCAGGAACACTAAAGGAATTGTGTCATTGATGCATGCACTGTCCCTGCTCACCATCCTCGTTGCCTCCTCAAATGGTGACAGTACAGTGCATGCATCCTTGATCATCAGCCACTGCGGGGGGGGGAAACCAAGTTGACCTGAACCTGTCCTTGTGCCATACTCACACAGGTACTCGTTGATGGCCCTCTTCTGCTTGTGCAGACACTGCAGCATTGCTAATGTCGAGTTCCACCTGGTGGGCATGTCACAGATCAGACAGTTTGTGGGAAGGTGGAATTCTCTTTGAATTTCTGCCAGTCGAATGCTTGCTGGGAATGACCGTCTGAAGTGGCTGCAGACTTTTCTGGCCTGGCTGAGAAGCTCTGGCAGCCCTGGGTACTTGGTTAGGAAACGCTGTACCACTAGATTTAGGACGTGTGCTAGGCATGGCACATGCGTCAATTTACCCTTGCGTAGGGCGGAGAGAAGGTTGCTGCCATTATCACAGACGCTCATTCCCAGCTGAAGCTGGCGTGGTGTTAACCATCTCTGCACCTGCCCCTGCAGAGCTGACAGAATTTCTGGCCGGGTGTGGCTCCTGTCCCCTAAACAAACCAGCTCAAGCACAGTATGGCTTCTTTTTGCTTGAGCCATTGCGTAGACCCTGTCAGGCGTCGGTTTAACTGCCACTTCGCCAGAGACAGAAGGAGGAGGAAGAGGGAGAGGTGGTGGTGGTGGAGCAGACAGACCTCATACAAGCAGCTTTCTGGAGGCGTGGTGGATAAACAAGCTCCAGCACAGAGCCCAGTCTTGGATGCCTCCCAGCTGCAATCAGAGTTACCCAGTGTGCCGTGAAGGAAATGTAACGACCCTGTCCATGCTTGTTGGACCACGTGTCTAAAGTGACATGCACCTTGTTGCTGACTGCCTTTCCCAATGACTGGATAACATTGTCTTCCACGTGCTGGTATAGTGCTGGAATGGCCATGCGTGAAAAGTAATGGCATTTTGGAACCTGCCACTGTGGTTCAGCAAATTCACGGAAGGGAGCAGAGTCCACCTGCTGGAAAGGCAGCAGCTGCAATGAGAGTAATTTTGCTAAGCTGGCATTTAGACGCTGTGCTTGGATGGTTGGGACTATATTTTTTCTTACGCTGCAGCAGCTGCGGCAACGTAATCTGACTGCGTAAATCTTCAGCTGCTGAGAGGATGTCACATTGTGAGGAAGGACCTGGTACAGCCATTACTGTAGCATCATCCCTGTCAGTGGAGGTTGTAGGCATGACAATGACATGGCAGGACATACAGTGGGGGTAGAGACAGATGAGGAGGAGGAGGAGGACCTACACAAAGTTTTGTGCCAATGGGATGCGTGGCGGGTGGTCATATGTCACCTCAAGCACGTGGTACCCAGGTGTCCGGTGTTTATCCCACGCTTCAGCCTCCTCTGACATAGATTACAAATAGCAACGGTGGGGTCTGCTGCACATTTCTTAAAGAACTCCCAGACAGCAGAGTTCCTGCATGTGTTCTTTGAGACAACAGCGCTCTGCACCGGAGCAGCTCTGACATCTGATGCCTTGGACTGGCTAGTGCTATGGTTGGTCAGAGAGGATGTTGTGCCTCGTGTTTGCTGTGCCTTCTCCTCCCCTCCTCCTCACTTGATTTCTCAGTTCGATCTGGCACCCAGGTGGAGTCAGTGACCTCATCATCAATGTCATCTTCACCCCCTATCTCCTCGTCACTGGAGCCAACTTGGCAGTATGCTGCAGCTGCTGGGGCAACATGAGTGCCAGTTATTTGTGTGTCATCACTGGCACCCTCTTCCTCTAGGTTGATTATACTCCCTTCCTCAACCTCAGAGATTGAATCAGAGCACTGCACTTGCTGCGCATCCTCAAGCAGCATGTCACTCTCATTGTAGTCAAACAATTCAGCTGACTCCTCCATGTGTGATAGCGAGGCTACGGCAGGAGTAGCTGTGGACATGGAGGCTGCATTAGATGCTTTGGCAGCTGAGGTGGACTGTAAAGCACTAGAAGCCTGGCTGGCAGAAGACTCGGAAGATGAGGATGGCCTGGCTAGCCAATCCACCAAATCCTCTGTATGTTGCTGCAGGTTAAGAAGACGGCCAGCACCACTTAGAAAGGACAAGCGTGCCTGTCATGTTTTACATGACTTGTGATATGCCTTTAAGAATTGCGCATGTCTTATCTTCCCCCTGGGTTTCTCTCCTCCCTTCCTCATGGCGCAGGGATTTCCTGTTCAGATAGCTCCACCCTTGTTCCCTTCCCAGTAATCCTTTGCAAGCCTTATGGACTCAGATTCATTATGATTTTTTGACCTATCGGATGTATATTGTTGTGGATTTTCGACAGTTTTGGAATAAAACTTCAACAGATCTTCAAGGTGTCATCTCGATTGAGTCACTGTCTGTAATTCATCTAGACTGGGAATTATCGCCATCTCATCACAACAGTAAGTTAAGAGATCACATTCTCAGTGCTTTGGTGGAGAAACAGAACAGTCAAAAAATCATATATATCAGTCAGAAGATCTTAGAAAGATCAGCCAAAAGATCAAGAAAGATCAGTCAGACATCCTCCATAGGATCCTTGCTAGCTCTGGATACACAGGGAGACGCTGTAGGGACAGTGGAAATAGCAGCTTCACACAGTGCAGCCATTACCACAAGCCTGTATGTGCCTGCAAGCAAGTCCCAGCATAGCATTCAACAAAGGATATTAGTGCTGTGAAAGTTCAATACATCTGTGCCTTACAAACAGTTTATCCAGTGCATCTGTACACTACAACTAGTTTATTTCTCTGTACGCATTGCATGTGATTTGACTGTGAAAAGAAAGTAAAAATAAATATTTTTTCACCCAGTGCCTAGAAATCCTAGCTGAGCTGAGCAAAATTGATACATTTCTCTGCTGCTATAGAACTAGATCATTAACCCTCTCCTTGTCAGCAAAATGTTCCAGCAAATCAACATGCAAACTGACACACTACCAGACTCAGAAATCCTTTCAGATCAGGAATTAAACCCTGAACCAAACAAAAGAGAAAAAAGATTAACAAAACCAACCTGGAAAGTACAAGAAAATCTTGAAGCTGACGCAAAAGAGTTGGTGTCTCAAACAAATGATCTATGGTGTACTAATGTCACATGCATGTCAGCTCTCTCTCAACCATGTCATGATGCATTACAACTAGAGAGCACTATTAAGCAATTAGATGTCGCTTATCAGAATTATCAAAGACTGTGTGTTAAATATATTCATCTCTTAAAGCGGTACAACACTAAAGTGTCACTGGAAGAACTAAAGAGATTCAATGAGCTCAATCTAGAAAGAGACAATTTAGTGCTGCAAACAAAGACAAAGGCAGAAGTAAGAATTGCACAGCTCCATGAATCCAGATCCCACCGCTCTGCATCCTCCAGACACTCCTCAAGGTCTTCCAAATCCCTACAATCAAGGTCTTCCACACTCAGTCAACAACTCATAAAGGCCCGTGCTGATGCTGAAGCTTCTAAAATTCAGGCAGCCTTCGCCAAAAAGAAAGCAGAAATGGGAGCTGAAGCCGCACGCATGGAGGCTGAAGCCGCATGCCAGAAGGCAGAAATGGAGGCTGAAGCCGCACACAAGGAAGCTGAAGCCACACGCCACAAAGTGGAAATGGAACTTTTGGAAAAACAATGTGAACATGCCACGGCCATGGCAAGATTAAAAGTTTTAGAACAGGCTGCTAGTGAAAGTGAAAGAGACAACAGTAGCAGCAGACACTCAGCTGTGTCTTATGCCTCAGATTCTTCACATTCCTCTCCAGAACGTCAGCTCCCTGTCACAGCAACCAAAGCACTCAACCAAGGTCTCTTCTCCGCACCTACTGTACTCCAAGACAATTTGCCTTCATATCTTCCAGTACACCAGACTGCAGCATCTCACCAAGCAGTGGACAATAGCATGCACACAGGGCAGCCATCAGAAATGATGGGGCCCCTTACTAAACCTCACGATGGGGCCCCCCAGGGCCCCCCCTGGCACTCCCTCAACCTCTAACAGCTTTTCTCCCCCTTCAAAAAAATGACATAACATAGCACCACAGCAATAAAACTCCCAGTAATGTGCAGTGTGTATTAGCGTATCACAGTATCCACAGCAATAAAACTCACAGTAATGAGCGGTGTGTCTGAACGTATCACAGAATCCACAGCAATAAATCTCACAGAAACGGGCTGTGTATGATGGCCTTTGGGTCTGGGCCCTGGGTCTGGTCCCTGGGACTGGGCCTTGGGGTCTGGTCCCTGAGGTCTGGGCCCTGAGGTCTGGGCCCTGGGTCTAGGCTGGGCCTGGTCCCTGGGTCTGGCCTGGGGTCTGGGCCCTGAGTCTGGCCTGGGGTCTGGTCCCTGGGTCTGGGCTCTGGGGCCTAGCCTGGGCCCTGGTCTCTGTCCCTGGGCCTTGGCCCTTGGGGTCTGGGTCCTAGGGTCTGGGGTCTGGGCCTTGGGGTCTGGGCCCTGGGTTCTGGGCCTTGGGGTCTGGGCCCTAGGTTTGGGCCTAGGGGTCTGGGCCCTAGGTTTGGGCCTAGGGGTCTGGGCCCTGGGTTTTGGGGTCTGGGCCTTGGGGTCTGGGCCTTGGGGTCTAGGCCCTGTGGTCTGGGCCTAGGGTTTGGGCTTTGGGGTCTGGGCCTTGGGGTCTGGGCCCTGGGTTTGGGCCTAGGGGTCTGGGCCCTGGGCCTTAGGGTCTGGGCCCTGGGTCTGGGCCCTGGGTTTGGGCCTAGGGGTCTGGGCCCTGGGTTTGGGCTCTGGGCCTTGGGGTCTGGGCCTTGGGGTCTGGGCCCTAGGGTCTAGGCCCTGGGTTTGGGCCTAGGGGTCTGGGCCTAGGGATCTGGGCCCTGGGTCTGGGCCCTGGGTCTTGGGGTCTGGGCCGTGGGTCTGGGCCCTGGGTCTGGGCCTTAGGGTCTGGGTCCTGGGCCTTGGGGTCTGGGCCCTGGGTTTGGGCCTAGGGGTCTGGGCCTAGGGGTCTGGGCTCTGGGTTTGGGCCTAGGAGTCTGGGTCTGGGTCTTAGGGTCTGGGCCCTAGGGTTTGGGCCTTGGGTTTGGGCCTAGGGGTCTGAGCCCTAGGGTCTGGGCCCTGGGTATGGGCCTAGGGGTCTGGGCCTAGGGGTCTGGGTCCTGGGTCTGGGCCTTGGGGTCTGGGGTCTGGGCCCTGGGTCTGGGCCTTAGGGTCTGGGTCCTGGGCCTTGGGGTCTGGGCCCTGGGTCTAAGGGTCTGGCTCACCACTCGCTGTCTTCTATCTTCTTTTCTTCTGTCTTCTGCTCTTCAGCTCTTCTTTTCTTCACCTTTTCTTTAATCTTCTTCTCTTCTTTTCTTCTGTCTTCTTCCAGGCCCCTCCAGCTCCAGCACGCAGCTTCACTGAGTGGAGGGGCGGAGCCAAAGCAACGTGTTTGGGAGGCCCCTCACACGCTGCTTGGCCCCGCCCAGCCAGGAAGTGAAGCTGCCAGGAGCCGGAGGAGACACAGTGTCTCCTCCGGCTCCTGCAGCAGCAGCAGCAGCAGGGCCACAGCTCCAGATTCGGACTCATCGAGTCCGATACCGGAGCTGTTAAAGGGCGACACCACTGCTGACGGGGGCCCGGGATTCCCCCCGGGCCCCGGCGGCCCGGGCCCCCACCGGGCCCCTTCCGGCAGCATTGGGCATAATGCCCTGATGGAAGCCCTGCATGCACATAATAAACTATCCACCTTACCTTGACATTAGCCAAGTACCTACTAGCAAGCACAATGCTCCACAGCTACAAACCAACATGCCAATGAACTTTAAACCAGTTCCAGTGTTGAATGCCTCAGCACCAACATATGTTCCCAAGTCACCTACAGTCATGCACCCAAAGTCTGAAAACCACGGACATGTCGCAGTTTGCTAAATACATGCTTCGCAGAGAGCTCACAAAGACAGGCCTCACCAAGTTTGATGACAAGCCTGAAAATTACAGAGGATGGAAATCCACCTTTAAAGCCACAATGAGTGACCTAGACATCACTGCTACAGAAGAATTAGATCTGCTCATCAGATGGCTAGGTCCCCAGTCTACTGAACGCATCAAGAGGCTCAAAGCGGTTCATATTGACAACCCTGCTGCAGGCCTTAATGCTGCTTGGGACAGACTTGAACGTACCTTTGGCAGTCCAGAAGCCATTGAAGATGCCTTATTCAAAAGATTGCACAGTTTCCCAAGGATTTCCGCTAGAGAGAATTTAAAGTTTCAAGAACTCAGCGATGTTTTATTGGAGCTTCAACTCGCTAAAGCTGACATCCGCTTACCTGGTCTCAGTTACCTTGACACCCCTCGTGGCATCAACCCTATTGTTCTCAAGCTACCGTATGGCCTTCAAGAAAATTGGGCAGCGCTTGGATCAAAATACAAGGAAAAACATCAAGTTGCCTTTCCTCCTTTTTCCTACTTCTGTGAGTTCATCAAACGAATTGCAGACACAAAGAATGACCCAAGTTTCTCCTATGGTGAAGGTAACCCTCTCAGTTCACCCCCTCCAAGACCTACAAACACACTTATGACACACAGAGACTAGGCTTGTGCACCGATTTTTTTTTCGGTTCGATTCGGTTCGATTTTTCGGATTTTTAAACTTTTCGATTCGGCTCGTTTCGACCGATTTCTGTTTCAATTCGGTTCGGCTCAATTTGTTTTTCGTGTACTTTTTTTTCGGAATATCGACCATTTTTCGTATTTTCGTGTCACTTAGCTCGTTTTTTGTATTGACTTTTCGTGATTTCGGAAATTTTCGTTTTTCGGAATTGTACATGTTTTCGGAATTTCGACCATTTTTCGTATTTTCGTGTCACTTAGCTCGTTTTTTGTATCGACTTTTCGTAAGTTCGGCAAATTTTCGTTTTTTCTGAAACTCTGTTCTCCTCGTTTCAAAGCAATAAATTTCGATTTGACACATTTCAAGTCCATTCGAAAATTCCGAAAATATTTCGTTTCGGCTCGGAAAACTTTTCGGATCTGCCATTTTCGGATCTAAAACTTTTCGGAAATTCGGCCGCATCCGAAAACACGAATCGGGAAATTTCGTGAAAATTCCGAAATTCCGAAACCCGAAACGCACATCCCTAACAGAGACCATCGAGGACCAGTGTCCGTGAAAAGGACCACTGTTCTACCTGCACCTGCTACAGTTCTTGAAAAGACTGAACAAAACAAGAACATCGAGAACCCAAATCAGCAATGTCCCATACATAACAAACCGCATCCACTTAAGAAATGTATTGGCTTCAGAAAGAAAACCCTACAAGAACGTAAAGAACTTTTAAAGAGATTTGGGGTCTGCTACAAATGCTGCGCCTCCACAGAACACTTTGCAAAGGACTGTAAAGCTATCATTAAATGCATAGAGTGTGACAGCGATGACCATGTACAAGCTCTTCATCCATATCCGCACAACTTTACTAAGCCCACAAACAATCCTCCTGAGGCAAAGCAAGGCGGGGAGCGCACAGATCAAGCAGTACCTTCCACCTCAGTGTTCTCTTCATGTACGGAAGTCTGTGGAGAAGGACTCTGTGACAAATCCTGCGCAAAGATATGTTTGGTTCGTGTATACCCAAGAGGTCAACCTGAAAAGGCCATAAGACTGTATACCATTCTGGATGATCAGAGTAACAGATCTCTTGCAACAACACAATTTTTTGAACTTTTGAACATAAAAGAAAATGCTCTACCATATACCCTAACTACTTGCACCGGCACTACAGAAGTCTTAGGTAGAAGAGCCAGCGGTCTTGTGGTTGCTCCTCTGAACGACAATGTGGAAATACCTTTGCCCACTATCACTGAGTGCAACCAGACCCCAAGCAACAAAGAGGAGATCCCTACTCCGGAAGCTGCCTTGCACCAGTATCACTTGAAGGACATAGCCTACCAAATACCAGCCCTCGACGGAAGTGCTGAGATCCTACTGTTGCTCGGCCGAGACATCTTAAGGGTGCACAAAGTTCGTCAACAAATCAACGGTCCACATGATGCTCCATATGCTCAGTGTCTGGATCTATGCTGGGTCATCATAGGCAATGTTTGTCGAGACAAAGGCAGAAAACCTTACTCTGTGTCCTCCTTTAAAACACACGTCCTGCCAAATGGTCAGACTTCTTGTTCTGCACAACGACTACACCAATATCATGTGAAGGAAAGACTGCTTCATAAGAGCGCACAACGACACATCATACAGGACAAAGAGAAAGCTCTTAATTTCTGGAATGACAACATCGGCAATACAGTGTTTAAGGTAACATCTAAAGACAACGAGTTGGCAGCTACCATGGAAGACAAAGAATTCCTGAAAACCATGAGTAAAGAGTTCCACTAAGATGATTCCAACAGCTGGGTAGCACCTCTACCATTCCGTACTCCAAGAAAGAGACTACCAAACAACAGAGAACATGCAGAAGCACGGTTTTCTTCTTTACAACGCAGTTTGAATCGGAAACCTGAGATGAAAAGACATTTTGTGGACTTTATGCAGAAAGTGCTTGAGAGAGATCATGCTGAGCCTGCACCTCCACTTAAGGAAGGAGAAGAATGCTGGTATCTTCCATGCTTTGGTGTCTATCATCCTCGCAAGCCTGATCAGATTAGGGTGGTCTTCGACTCAAGTGCTCGACATGAAGGTGTCTCCCTCAATGACAGTCTTCTCACTGGGCCTAATCTGAACAACAACCTCATAGGAGTTTTACTTCGCTTCAGTCAAGAACCAATTGCTATTATGGCTGACATTCAGCAGATGTTCCACGGTTTCATCGTCCGTGAAGACAACAGAAACTTCCTCAGATTCCGATGGTATCGCAATAATGATGTCAATGATGAAGTCATAGACTACCGGATGAAGGTACATGTTTTCGGTAATAGTCCGTCTCCCGCAGTAGCAATTTATGGACTGAGGAAAACGGCTCAAGAAGGAGAGAAAGAATTTGGGTTTGATGCACGACAGTTCGTCGAAAAGAACTTCTATGTAGACGACGGACTCAAATCTCTGCCTACAGAAGAAGAAGCTATTGACCTTCTCACTAGAACTCAGAACATGCTTACCACTGCAAACCTCAGTCTTCACAAAATCATTTTGAACAGCGACAAGGCCATGAGAGCCTTTCCCTCTGATGACTACGCTGTCAGTGCGAAGAAATTCCAACTAGGAACGGACCTTTCCATTACACAGCGCAGTCTTGGATTGCTTTAGAATGTTAAGCAAGACACGTTCACGTTACAAGTATCAGCCTGTGACAAGCCCTTCACAAAAGCAATATATACACAATCAGACAAGACAGTTCCACTTGTCTGTCGGCAACAGAGTGGAACGTATAAGAAAGTTCTCTGCACCTGAACAATGGCACTATGTGTCCACTAACTCCAACCCTGCTGATCGAGGTACGCGTGCAGTACCTGCTACTGCATTTCTGGACACATTATGGCTATCCCCACCAATACTCTTGAATGAAGACCTCATCTCAAATTCTACAAATTCTACATTTGAACTGGTTGAACCAGAATTGGATAAAGAAATTAGAGCTGTTACCGTTACACTCAACACCTCTGTGAAAGAAAGGGTAAGGCTGAGTCCTCACCATTTTGAACACTTTTCCAAGTGGTCTTCTGTTGTACGAGCCATTGCACGTCTTATTCACATTGCTCATCAATTTACAAACAGCTCTGACACGGACAAAGAATGTCACAACTGGCACATCTGTAAAGGCCCCCCCCCCACAATTCAGGAGGTCTCTCGACCAGAAAAGATACTGAACTTCTTGAATGACAAGTGTAAATGGGAATTCAACCCACCTCACTCCTTTCACATGGGAGACTCTTGGGAACGCATGATTGGAGTCGCAAGAAAATTCCTGGACTGGTACTGGACCAGAAAACTTTACAACTTATTCATGAAAGAAGATTCTCTACACTTTTACTTCAGGCCTATAAAGGAACTAGTACTCCTTCTGCCCAAAGAAGAAGACGAGCCTCACAAGTCATCAATTTGAGACAAAGAGAGGTAAGAAGGATTGGTGCATGTTGCTGCCTTCCCCTCTGAAGATGGACTCACTGACTGCTCTTCTCACAGCCCGGACCATCAAGATCAAGATCTGCAAGAATTGTTAATGTTGCATTCTTTTCTCTTGTTCTTCCCTTCCCTCTTTTTTTTCAGATGTTCCTGGAAAAGAATCTTCACTTATTTGTTTTGAACTTTAGTCAAAGTTATTTAATTATAGAAATCATAGATTTCGATGGGGAGTGTCATGTTTCACATGACTTGTGATATGCCTTTAAGAATTGCACATGTCTTATCTTCCCCCTGGGTTTCTCTCCTCCCTTCCTCATGGCGCAGGGATTTCCTGTTCAGATAGCTCCACCCTTGTTCCCTTCCCAGTAATCCTTTTGCAAGCCTTATGGACTTAGATTCATTATGATTTTTTGACCTATCGGATGTATATTGTTGTGGATTTTCGACAGTTTTGGAATAAAACTTCAACAGATCTTCAAGGTGTCATCTCGATTGAGTCACTGTCTGTAATTCATCTAGACTGGGAATTATCGCCATCTCATCACAACAGTAAGTTAAGAGATCACATTCTCAGTGCTTTGGTGGAGAAACAGAACAGTGCCCCTGCAGAGGATGCACCACGTCCACCACGACCAGAGGCACAACCTCCCGACACAGGGGCTGCTTGCCCTCTTATCTGTGTCTGGGAGCGTCTGCCTGTCCTTTTTGTCCTTTCAGACATGGTGAGTGATATATAGATTAAATATATACAGAACTCTGATTCAACTCTGGTATAAAGATTAAAGATTTACAGAACTCTGGTATAACTCAGTGAGACACCCTGATAGCTGGCAGCCAGTGACAAGACACAGATTACAATTCGCAGAAACCTCCTATAAATCATTGAGACCCCCTGATTGGTGCCAGTGACAAGACACAAACTACGATTCACAGAAATCTGCTACAAGTCAGTGAAACCCCCTGATAGGACCCCCTGATAGCTGCCAACAGTGACAAGACACAGATTACAATTCGCAGAAACCTCCTAAAATGCAGTGAGACCCCTTGATGGGTGGCAGTGAAACCTCTTATAAATCAGTGAGACCCTTTGATGGGTGGCAGTGAAACCTCTTATAAATCAGTGAGACCCCTTGATGGGTGGCAGTGAAACCTCCTATAAATCAGTGAGACCCTTTGATGGGTGGCAGTGAAACCTCCTATAAATCAGTGAGACCCTTTGATGGGTGGCAGTGAAACCTCCTATAAATCAGTGAGACCCTTTGATGGGTGGCAGTGACACCTCCTATAAATCAGTGAGACCCTTTGATGGGTGGCAGTGAAACCTCCTATAAATCAGTGAGACCCTTTGATGGGTGGCAGTGAAACCTCCTATAAATCAGTGAGACCCTTTGATGGGTGGCAGTGAAACCCCTTGATGGGTGGCAGCCAGTGAGAACACATGGATTATAACAATTCCCAAATATTTTGTAGAAATTAGTGAGCCCCAAAATACTGCGTGGTACTGGCTGTGTGACAAGACACAGATCACCTCAATTCACAAATGTTTTAAAGAAATTAGTGACCCTAAAAAACTTGCTGTCACAGTGACAAGATACACATATCAATTCCCTGATATTTTGTAGAAATGAGACCCCCCCAGACCCCCCAGTAGCGTGGCAGACCGGCAGTAACAACACACAACAATCTCCTCTGAAATTTCCTCTGAAATGCGTGCAGAATCGGCGCGTGGAAATGTTATATAGTGTGCTGCGGGACTTAGCTCTGTGTGCCCATGATTGGGCAAAATTTGCCCAATCAGGACTCTGAGTGGTGATTGGCATACTGTTGAACCTGTCTTGCACCTGACCTGTGGTCAGGTGCAAGGCTGTAGCCAATTACGAGCTTCAGGCCAGTGGGAAAATGCATTGTGGGCCATTGTGATGCATTGTGGACTCGAACATGCGCCGAACACCCGGAAATGTTCGGAGTTCGCGATCTACCCGAACAGGCTAAATTCGGGCCGAACTCCGAACTGTCCGAACCCGAACCGCTCATCCCTAGTTAGGATGAGTGAGGTGCTACAAAGTGCTAGCGCAAATTACCGCACCTATGTTCAAGCCAAAATATTAGCTTCTCCTAAAAGCTGGTGCTAAGGCTAGGGTCAGACAAATGAATTTTTTGCGTCGTCCGTGAAAAAGTGCGTTCGACCGAATAGACGTATTTTTTTCACAGAATACGTGATAGCGGTCATACGATGCGCATTTCCGTCCGTGATTTTGTACGGATCATCAATAAAACACTTTTTGCGACTGGACGTTATGCTGGCCGGACATTAGCAGCATCTGACGTCTCCTAATCACGCACACACGCCACTAGCGGACGCAGTGCACTCTGTACGTCAGTACTAGCGGTATCACGTTCTCGAAAAAATGCGTTTGTTTGCCGTTTGTGTTGCGCGCCCGCACTTTCGTGCGGCTCTATTTCGTATATTGTCCGTCATTGGCCGACATTTGCTGCTACTACGGCTGTAATAAAGTGCGGCTGCACGCGCGTTCGCACTGCGTTCGTCTGACCCTAGCCTAAACGATTCCGCCTTTGCAAAATCATTTGCAACCACTAACCCCCCCAATAAATCTGATACTCACCTGTCATCTTGTGGCGAGAACAGTGGCCCGATCCGCTGCTTCTTCTGGCTACGGGCAGAGTGAGACTAAGAGCAAATAGTTCTCAGTCTCCCGCTGCGATCACTCTGCAGCGCAGCACGATTCCACGAGATCACGCAGGGCTTGCGGCCCAGAAGTGCAACCCTTCATTGAGTCCTTTGGATTTGAGGAGGCGATACTCATGGTGGTGCAGAAGCCCTACCGTGAGTATCTCAGCAGCTGCATGACAGGGCAAGGTGCCGAGGTAGCGCCTGCCCCGGAATATTGCGCTAAAATGGGGACGCTACGGGGAAACCTGCAGGCGCAGATTTTCCCAGTTAGTTCCTTCATTTAGCACAAAGAAATTAATAGGGCCCAAAATATTTGAATATGAACAGTATGTGACTTAACCTTAAAAGGAAGCTTTTTCCTTTGCATAAGTTAATTGGTGCATACACCCATGTTTACTATGTCACCTGTCTGTGTTTCCTTGCAGTTATCCTCAGAACGTCTTCAGAATATACCTGTGTCCACCAGCCGGAAACCCTGAGAGTGACGGAAGGAGAGTCTGTCACCATACCTTGTGCTTACAGTAACCCCTTGTATCCCTCTGAGGAGTATAGATTGGACTGGAGAGTTTCCAAACATGAATATTGTTGGAGGGGCATAACGCAATATAATTCCTATGAGGATTTCACAGGGGCCAAATATCAGGGCAGAACCTCCAGGAGGGATAATTCAGGCTCAAACAAGACCGGATCAATCACAATCCATGGAATAAGAAAGACAGACGGTCCGTGGATCTGCTGCTTCTTATTGTATTTCAGAGATAATGTTCTAACATATTCCTGGGGATCTTCATACGGGACCACTCTGCTATTTCCAGGTAATAGTTACTTTCTCTTTAAATAAAGCTAATAAATTCTGCAGAAACATAAGTTTACATATTTCCAGCTCGCTCTGAAGCTGAGAGCACGATATAAGTACAAAAAAGCAGAAAGTCGTGATATATAGGTATAACTATATAGCAGCGTGTAAGATAAAAAGATTGTGAAATAAATCGTACGCACACAGCTCTGCAATGTAACCTCTTATGTCACGTGTGAGAGGAGGTCCGGGCGCACATTAATCATTTCTTGGGACTGAGTGCTTTTTATTAATGGGACAATATATACACAATGACCGCTTTATCTTCTGAAAGTGGTCAGTTTTGTGGCGTTCCCACCCTCCCTTTCTCTCTGAGATATTGTGAAGGCTTAGACAAGGCACAAATCTGAGAATCTTCTTGTAATATCAAACAATACACAATCCAAGACAATACATTTCCTTAATAAATGCTCCTCACAGCCTCCTCACATATATGTCAATGTAGAAGTTAGTTTGTGTGGAATATCAGCATGAATGCCAGGTGCATATTGACATTAGACAAAAATTCCAGCATGTGAAGCCCCTAGAGGGAGTGAAGCCCTAGGCGACAGCCTATACTGCCTAATTATAAAGCCGCCTCTGCTCCTCCCCCTCCCTCCAGCCTTGTTTGGTCGATATTGCTACGTAAAGTGGAGGGTTTCCTCTGCACGCACATCTGTCACCCTGCAGACAGGACTTTGAATATCCCACCTGCTGGGGCCAATGAGGTCAGTGCATTTTGATGGCTGACATCATTCTGTCTCTGAACACCTTCAGCAGGAGCATACTGGGAGTTGGCAGACAAGGACTGGTGCACAGCAGTACCAATTTTTTGTTGTGCGCAGGCACCGTGAAACTTATGTACGTAAATTCCATAAGATACTCAGTTTGCAGTATTTGTAAATGCTGATGGAGAAAAGGTGAGTATTTAAACCTAAACTAAAATACAGATTAAAAAGATGTTTGGCCAGTTGCTCCCTGTAGACTCTGCCGAATTACGTAAGGGGGAAAAGGGGAGGGGGTGTTTTACAGTGAAGTTTATTTAAGTCATATTGTCACAGGACATATAGGGGGGCTGCCCTGATGCAGTGCTTTCTCTTTAGTGGAGGAATCCAACATGCAGAGAAAGACCATAACACTAGGAATAGGGTAAAGTAAGAATGTATTAAACAGAAAAGAGGAGCGAGACAAAACGAGATATTTGGGAAAGGGGGAGACACAGGTGTAATAAAAAAAAATAAACTAAGCAGGGCAGGACACAAGTAGGCCATGTTAGGCTGGATATAGAGAAGACTCGCAAACAGGGCACACAGGAGGCTCGGTAACAGGGCACACAGGAGGCTCGGTAACAGGGCACACAGGAGACTCGGTAACAGGGCACACAGGAGGCTTTTTAAAAGGGCACACGGGAGACTCTGTAACAGGGCACACATGAGGCTCGGTAACCGGGCATACAGGAGACTCAGTAACTGGGCACACAGGAGGCTAGGTAACAGGGCACACAGGAGA
The DNA here is from genome assembly GCA_009667805.1 of Leptobrachium leishanense. Taxonomy (NCBI): domain Eukaryota; kingdom Metazoa; phylum Chordata; class Amphibia; order Anura; family Megophryidae; genus Leptobrachium; species Leptobrachium leishanense. Next base: position 23,179,256 of record CM019065.1, read on the forward strand.
CTCGGTAACAGGGCACACAAGAGACTCGGTAACAGGGCACACAGGAGGCTCGGTAACAGGGCACACAGGAGGCTCGGTAACAGGGCACACAGGAGGCTAGGTAACAGGGCACACAGGAGGCTAGGTAACAGGGCACACAGGAGACTCGGTAACAGGGCACACAAGAGACTCGGTAACAGGGCACACAGGAGGCTCGGTAACAGGGCACACAGGAGGCTCGGTAACAGGGCACACAGGAGGCTCGGTAACAGGGCACACAGCAGGCTCGGTAACAGGGCACACATGAGGCTCGGTAACAGGGCACACAGGAGGCTCGGTAACAGGGCACACAGCAGGCTCGGTAACAGGGCACACATGAGGCTCGGTAACAGGGCACACATGAGGCTCGGTAACAGGGCACACAGGAGGCTCGGTAACAGGGCACACAGGAGGCTCGGTAACAGGGCACACAGCAGGCTCGGTAACAGGGCACACATGAGGCTCGGTAACAGGGCACACATGAGGCTCGGTAACAGGGCACACAGGAGGCTCGGTAACAGGGCACACATGAGGCTCGGTAACAGGGCACACAGGAGGCTCAGTAACAGGGCACACAGGAGGCTCAGTAACAGGGCAGACAGGAGACTCGGTAACAGGGCACACAGGAGGCTTGGTAACAGGGCACATTAGGCCATGTTAGGCTGGATATAGAGAAGACTCGCAAGCAGGGCACACAGGAGGCTCGGTAACAGAGCACACAGGAGGCTCGGTAACAGGGCGCACAGGAGGCTCGGTAATGTGAAAGGTAAATTGGAGATATGGATGGCAGGCTGGTGACGAGGGTAACAGTTTCGACCTGTTAACTGAGGATATACTGGAACTGGAAACCAGTTATAAGGAAGAGGAGCTAAATCCAACTAGATAAGGGTCAGAGGGGATGTGGACCAGGAAGACAGACCAGATACAGGTAAGTGTCTCACAGGAGAAGTGGACCAATGTGGAACATCAAGCCTGTTAGTTCACTCCTTTCTAAGGTGCGGTGCAGATCTAAGTGAAACTGGGACATATATCCTCTGTTGCAGAATAATTCAATGTTCTTTTCTTTGTCTGCAGATGGGATCTGGGTGGATCAGATGGAAGCATTACCCGCTGTCCCAGGAGAGAGTCTCACCATTCCATGTTATATTAATTACCCTCATAATCACGCGGATATTACTATACGGCGAGTTACCTGGTACAATGGAGAAAGATGTGACCAACATATTCACACGTGGTATTCTCCAGCTGTGATTGGACGATTCTCCCTGGTGTCCTTCCTAACAGACCCCTCCCTTCATATAGAAAACATTCAGACAGAGGATGCGGGAAGGTACTGCTGCAGAGTGAACATCAATGAAAGAATATATCAACTGAGGCATGGAACAGAACTGGTGATTCCAGGTATGACTGGTGAGATTTATACAAACTTTCATCTTCATTTTTTTCCAAAGAACTTCTAAGGGTCTTTTTTTAAACACCCACAAATAAAATAAATAAAGATTAAATCCAATAATTCAAAAATATGTTGTATAATTTTTAAAAATTGGCAAATCAAGACTGTGACGTGAATGCTGTTTAAATGAAAAAGTAATTATTAGTGATCTTGTCATCAAGGCGCCGACACTCACCAAATGTTCCATATTCAGTACAATCTTATTCCATGTTAGGCTGGGGTCAGACGAGCGCAGTGTTCACGTCCGTGATTGCGCCTAAAAGTATATCCGTGATAGCATGACAGAAAGCCAATCGGAGCCCGTTACACGAAGTACGTCCGCACTGAACTGCGGACGCACAACGGCCGCGGCCCACGGACGCAAGGCAGGCAAGAACGTACAACCCCTAGAACGCCGCACAAAGTGCGCTGCGTCCGCAACGTCCGCATAGCTTTGTGTGTGAGCGATGGAACGTGGTCAGACGGACTGCATTTATACGTCCAGCATTTTTCACGGACAAAATGGTTTTGCTTTTTATTGTATTTTCTCTCCTACATCCGTCAAAATATACGTCAGTGAATAAACGGACTGTGTGGCCACTACTGCGTCTTCCGTACTGACGTACATCCGTGTGCACGGACGTACAATCCGTAGAAATCACGCTCATCTGACCCTAGCCTTAATGTCTACATTAAAAGCACAGTGTGTGTCAGGGGCTGGAAACAACATGATGCTACGAATGTCTGTGCAGGATAATTCCTGACATACAGTGAGGAGAATTTATATTTGATCCTCTGATGATTTTGTACATTTGCCACTGACAAAGAAATGATCAGTTTATAATTTTAATGGTTTATTTTAACACTGAGAGACAGAAAAACACATTTCAAAAACAGTTATACATTGATTTGATTTTAATGAGAGATAAGAGATTGCACAACCTCACGTTAGTCTGATAGACCAGTCAAACCTTTCACAGATCTAAAACATACAGGGTTATTCAGAGAGGTGAAAACCAGGAGAATGACTGGAGAAGTGAAAATACTTGGTAAAAAAAATAGACAAACCAGAAATATTCAAAAAAGAAGAAATAGATAGATATATATATATATATATCTATCTCATACAGCGTAGGCGCCTTTTTATAGACCAGATTACTGTAGTGTTATGAAGTAGTTAAATTATAACTAATAAGTAGTGAGATGCTGCCCAAAGCGTTTTTTTCTTTTTTCTGTAACAGACCTTTTTATTATCATTCATTGGATCTTATATGTAAATTCCAGACATTTTCATTCAGTAGTTTTTCTGCAAACAGCGTTTCAAATTTGACACTTTCAATCGTTTTGTGTTTTTTTTTATCCATCCGGCGGCTTTTCGACTTTCTTCTGTGACTTGTCGGTGCTGACTCTGTGGCTCATCGGCTGCATTTTTTTTTTTTTAATATCTTGCATTGTATTACTTTGTATTTCTGTAACTGTAACACTTCAATGTTCTTGAACCCAGGATATACTTGAAAACAAGAGAAATCTCAATGTATCCTTCCTGGTAAAATCCTTTATAAATAAATAAATTAATTAATAAAATTTGGCGGCCCTACGGCGTGTTTGCTGCAGATATTCTGCGGGTTGGCAGCTGCGGGTGATGGGTTTGTGGCATCAGCTGGTGGATTTGCAGCGGGTTTGCGGTGGCATTCGGCGACTGATTCCCTGCACTTTGGGGACTCCGCGGGGATTGTTGATTTCACCACAGGGTGTGGAAACTTGATTCCCCGAAGTGCAGAGAACTGTGGAGAATGATAGAGCCCCGAAATGCAGCTGGTCGGCTCTGTGGCCGGCGGCTTGTCAGCTGTGTCTGCCGGCCCTCCGGTGGGTTTGTTGCAGTTTATAGGGTCGAATGCGAAGGCCTCAAAATTTTCACTTGCCAAAATAGCATTTGGCAAGTGGAAATTAAGTAAGGGCGAGTGGAAATGCAGCTGCAGGCAGCACGATAAATTATTTTTGCTGCCAGAGCTACATATTCTGGCAGCGGCCATGCTTTTCTGTTTTTAGGCCTTCCTGCTGGCCGGGGGAATCCAAGATGGCGGCTGGCCCCCTCTGATAACAGAGCGTGTCGGACATCTTCCACCTATGTCTGGGTATGCCTGCATCTGGGATCGGATTTCTGTGTCTGCCTGTATCTGGGATCGGTTTTCTGGGTATGCCTGTATCTGGGGTCTGATGTGTCTGGGTATACATGTATCTGGGGTCTGATGTGTCTGGGTATACATGTATCTGGCGTATGCTGTGTCTGGGTATACATGTATCTGGAGTGATTGTGCAGATGAAAAAAAATGCGCTAAGTTTGTGTGACACAGTCCAGTTTTAACCACGTCTTCTAGGGCAACATAAATATGCAGAGCCACAGTCTTTTTTGTTCTTAGGCAAGACTTTTATTTACCTCCACCTTTCACAGGCAAACAGTGGGAGAATCAGTGGATCACAGCAAACATTTCTTTCAGCAACAGAGGAATAACTTGGTTCTTTTTCCCTGTCTCTCCAGCTCTCTCTCCTGGAAGGACAGGCACCCACACTCCTCAGCTACAAAGGAAAACCTTCCCTTAATAAAGCCCAACTAAATGGGACCACACCTGTATGCCATCGTTGGCTTTATTCTCCAAAACCTGGCCTGGCTAGTGAGCCGGGCTGCTGGGATAGTGGCCCGCCCTTCTCTCCACTATCCCGACCCCAGGGACCCATAACACATTTTACTGGATGCTCTCCATTGCACCAGCGAAACACAAAATATATTTTAACCATCTCCCTGGGGTTATTTTTAAACACAGTGCACAAGGTCCGGTCTCACATATCGCCCATTCAGGACCATACCCTGCTTCCTGTCACATTTGTTAAAAGCTGAGCAGCTACACTTAATATTTTGTTTGCATCCCCATTAATGTAAAGCATTTATTTGACATTAAGTTTACATTGGTTTATGGTAATATTGTGATTTATTTTTGTAACTTTGTTACATTTTTTATTCAGAATAATGTCATTTCATAAGATAATCTGAGGGTGTGTTTGGGCGCGGTGTTAAGGACTGGGTAGGGGTTCGGTGGGGCAACTGGTAGTGAGTAACTCTAAGGCTGGGGTCAGACGAACGCATTTTTCACGTCTACCGTCAGAAAGTGCGTTGATGCGTCCGAACGCACTCTTTCACGGAAGACGCGATAGCGGTCACACAATTTCAGCCGTGATTTTTGACGGAGCTATTAAAAACAAATGGACGTGATGTTGGCCGGACATGTGCAGCGTCTGACGTCTCCTAATCACATACACACGCCGCTAGTGGACGCAGCGCACTCTGTGCGTCAGTACTAACGGTTCTACGTTCTCGAAAAAATGCGTTCCTTTGCCGCTTGCGTTGCGCGGCCGAACTTTTGTGCGGACGTACTTCGTATATTGGCCGTCATTTGCTGCTACTACGGCCGTAATAAAGTGTGGCGGCACGCCTGTTCGCACTGCGTTCGTCTGACCCCAGCCTTAAGGCCTGGCTAGTAGCTCGGGACTTGAAATTTTGGGCCCTGATGTATAGGATCGGATCTGATAATTTCAGAGGTTTTGTGGCGTCTTTTCACCGCACTCCAGGGACCCTGCGGTGAATGCAGAATTCACCACAGCATCGGGAAATGTGATTCCCCGAAGTGCAGGGAACAAGAGAGCACCGAAACGTCACCGACATTTTGGTGCTCTCTGAATAACCCCCATGGTGTAGCAGATTCAAATAAATCTTGAGGAAAAAAAAGAGTGTTTTCACTCACATTTTGTGGTGTCTCACAATCAGACACCAGATACGCAGGCAGCCGGTGATTTTAGGGAGCACCGGCTCTCCTCTCAGCAGCAGCCAATCACCTCCTCTGCTGGACTCTGCTCAAACTGTGAGTGAAACTCCTCTTTTTCCTCACGATTTCTGTAAATCTGCTACACTATCAGGGTTATTCAGAGAGTGGTGAATAGCAGGAGAATGACTGGAGAAGTGGAAATTCTAGGTTAAAATAGTCAAACCAGAAAATGTTTCCAATTTATCTCACTTAACAAATTGGCTATTTTGACCTAGAATTTTCACTTCTCCATTCACTCTCCAGGTTTTCACTGCTCTCTGAATAATCCTGTAAGTGTATTTATTTTATTTGAGGGATTATTATTATTATTATTATTCTTTATTTATAAAGCGCCAGCATATTCCGCAGCGCTGTACAATAAGCACAGTATAGACAGGGTTACAATACATTGAACAACATTTGACAAACAGTACAGGAGGAGATGAGGGCCCTATTCCCGTAGGAACTCACAATCTGGGAGGGTTGGGGTTGGAAACAGGAGGAGAGGACTGTAAGGTGAGAGTGATTGATGGTTGCGTCAGTGAGTTGGGTGGTAGGCTTCCCTAAATAGGAACGTTTTAAAGGAGCGTTTGAAGGAAGAGAAGTTAGGGGAAAGTCTGACAGTACGAGGGAGAGCGTTCCAGAGAGTGGGGGCTGCGCGTGAGAAATCCTGCAGTCTATCATGGGAAGAGGTGATGCGGGGAGAAGCTAGGCGCAGGTCACTGTTTGACCTTAGGGAGCGGGCTGGGGTGTATTTGGTGATTAGTGAGGACAGGTAGTGGGGAGCTGAGTTAGTGAGGGTTTTGTAGGTAAGGATAAGGATTTTGAACTTAATTCTGCAGTGGATGGGGATCCAGTGAAGGGACTCGCAGAGGGGAGCGGCAGAGACAGAGCGGCGGGTGAGGTGAATTAGCCTGGCGGAGGCGTTCAGGATGGATTGCAGGGAGGAGAGGCGGGACAGAGGGAGGCCAGATAAGAGATTATTGCAATAGTCGAGTCGGGAGATTACCAGGGCGTGTATGAGTTGTTTTGTAGTGACAGCGGTAAGAAATGGCCGAATTCTGGAAATATTACGCAGTTGGTATCGGCAGGAGGAGGAAAGAGACTTGATGTGGGGGATGAAGGAAAGAGCAGAGTCAAGTGTAACTCCAAGACAGCGAACTTGGTTTGATGGGGAAATGGTGATACCCTCCACCGTGATAGAGAAGTCAGGAGGTGGGGAGGCATTGGAGGGAGGAATAAGTAGGAGTTCAGTCTTTGACATGTTGATCTTTAGGTGGTGGGAGGCCATCCAGGAGGAGATGCCAGATAAACAGTCACTGACTTTTGAAATTACAGGGGGAGAGAGATCAGGGGTAGAGAGGTAGATCTGAGTGTCATCAGCATAGAGGTGGTAATTGAAGCCAAAGCTGTTGATGATTTTGCCCAGGGAGGAGGTGTAGATGGAAAAGAGCAGAGGACCAAGGACAGAGCCTTGAGGTACACCAACAGATAGAGGCAATGAGGAGGAGGAGTTTCCAGCAAAGGACACACAGAAGGACCTGTTGGATAAATAGGATTCGACCCAAGCGAGTGCAGTGTCACCGAGACCCAGAGAGTTGAGGGTCTGTAGAAGGAGGGGGTGGTCAACAGTGTCAAAGCAGCCGAGAGGTCAAGCAGGATGAGAATAGAATAGTGGCCGTGTTTTTTAGCAGTTAGGAGGTCGTTGGTGACTTTGGTGAGGGCAGTTTCAGTTGAGTGTAGGGGACGGAAGCCAGATTGCAGGGGGTCAAGTAGGGAATTGGAGGACAGGAAGAGGGAGAGGTGGTTGAAGACTAGTTTTCCTAAGAGCTTTGATGTGAAGGTAAGCAGGGATACAGGGCAGTAGTTGGATGGAGAGTTGGGATCGAGGGATGGTTTCTTTAGTAAAGGGGTAACTAGCGCGTGTTTGAAGGCGGATGGAAAGGAGCCAGTGGAGAGAGATAGGTTGAAGATGTGTGTGAGAGCAGGGGTGAGGGAGGAGGAGAGGGGAGGAATTAGATGTGAGGGAATGGGGTCGAGCGGGCACGTGGTGAGATGTGAGGAGGACAATAAGGAATTGACTTCCTCCTCAGTGGCTGGGAGGAAGCGACAGAGGGTGGCAGAGGGGACCTCTGGGAGTGGAGGTGGCAGATAACTATCTTGTGTTGGGATGTTGCTTCTGATATTTAGAGTTTTACTGAGGAAGTAGTCTGCCAGGTCTTGAGCGCTGAAGGCAGCTGTGGGGGGAGGTGCAGGTGGGTAGAGGAGGGTGTTGAAGGTGGACCAGAGCCGTTTAGTGTTGGAGGACAGCGTAGATATAAGAGATGAGAAGAAGGATTGTTTGGCCAAGTGGAGGGCAGAGATGTATGACCGGAGAATAAACTTGAAGTGAACAAAATCAGCTTCAGAGCGGGATTTCCTCCAGGCACGCTCTGCAGTGCGGGAGCATCTTTGCAGGTAGCGTGTCTGGAGGGTGTGCCAGGGCTGAAGCTGGCGGCGTGGGGCCTTACAGAGTCGAAGAGGAGGAAGAGCGTCTAGAGCAGAGATAAGAGTAGTGTTGTAGTGATTAGTGGCAGCATCAGGGCAGGTGAAGGATGAGGTATGAGGGAGGTGGTGAAGTAGGTTGGAGAATTGATGGGGGTCCACAGCATGTAGATTTCTGCGAGTGTGTGTGCGGGGTGGGGGAGCAGGGTGTTTAGGCAGTCCAGATAGGTTGAAAGAGAGAAGGTGGTGGTCAGAGATGGGGAAAGGGCGACAGTTGAACTCAGAAATGGAGCAGAGGTTGGAAAAGACAAGGTCAATAGCGTGACCATCGCGGTGGGTAGGGAGGAGGGAGGATTGTGTGAGTCCAAGGGAGGATGTGAGTGAAAGAAGTTTGGAGGCAGCAGGGGCGGAAGGATCATCAATGGGAATGTTGAAGTCCCCGAGAATTAGGCATGGAAGATTAGAAGACAGGAAGTGAGAAAGCCAGGTAGCAAAGTGGTCAAAGAACTGGGAGGTTGGTCCCGGTGGGCGGTAGATGACTGCCACCCTGAGAGCCAGAGGAGAGAACAGGCAGATGCAGTGTGTCTCGAAGGAGGAGAAGGAGAGGGATGGGGGTGGAGGGAGATGCTGGTAGGTGCAGGTGGGAGAGAGCAGGATTCCGACCCCGCCACCATTTCTCTCACCCGGTCTGGGGGTATGGCTCAAGTGTAGACCTCCATGTGAGAGAGCAGCAACGGAGGCCGTGTCAGAGGGAGTTAGCCAGGTTTCAGTTAAAGCTAGGAGGTTGAAGGAGTTTGAAAGGAAGAGGTCATGGACGGCTGTGAGTTTGTTGCACACAGAGCGAGCGTTCCAGAGGGCACAGGAGAAAGAGGACAGGCGCTGAGGGATTATGGGAATGAGGTTGCTGGGCTTGCAGGGAGGTGATTTATGTGCGATGGAGATAGGATGAGAGTGAAGTATTGGATGTGTTGTGGGGCCAGGGTTAGGGGATATGTCACCTGAATAGAGTAACAGCAGGAGGGTGAGAAAGAGAAGGTGGGAATGGGATTTGTGGGAGTGGGAGTGATTGGCAGCACGAGAGTTAGAGGGAGACCATGTTCTGAGGAAACAAAGGAGCTCATGGGAGGCCATCATGTGGGACGAGAGGAGGGAGGGAGAGATGCAGATAGTGTAGGGGTCGGTGGTAGAGGGGCAGGAGTTCCATTTAAGGAGAAAGGTAGAAGTAAAGAGCAGAAGCGTGAGAGAACGCATGATATAGACATGCGTTTACCCAGAGAAAAAATTGGGCCTTGCAGTTCCTTCCTCCAGTCCCGCAACTCCAGGAAATCAACTCTGAGCGTCCACTTAAGAATGCCACTGAACTCCAGGAAATCAACTCTGAGCGTCCACTTAAGAATGCCACTGAACTCCAGGAAATCAACTCTGAGCGTCCACTTAAGAATGCCACTGAACTCCAGGAAATCAACTCTGAGCGTCCACTTAAGAATGCCACTGAACTCCAGGAAATCAACTCTGAGCGTCCACTTAAGAATGCCACTGAACTCCAGGAAATCAACTCTGAGCGTCCACTTAAGAATGCCACTGAACTCCAGGAAATCAACTCTGAGCGTCCACTTAAGAATGCCACTGAACTCCAGGAAATCAACTCTGAGCGTCCACTTAAGAATGCCACTGAACTCCAGGAAATCAACTCTGAGCGTCCACTTAAGAATGCCACTGAACTCCAGGAAATCAACTCTGAACGTCCACTTAAGATGCCACTTGGGGATGTCACAAGAGCCAAGGCTCAGTGGAGCTGGTCTTAAATGTTATAAAGGGCGGACTGATTACTTTTTAACTGCCTAAATGCAAACACCTGAAGCTGGATGGGCTGTGTCAACAGGGCAGGAGATTCACATGCTAATTAGCAAAGCAAATGGTGGAGAAAAACAAAAATAAATAAAAAAAACCAAGGAAACGTTATAATGTGGGTGCCTGCGAATACTGGGTGATAGGGGTCCTACCAGCAAAAGTATGCAGGGGATCAGTTGAGATGTGGGTATCTGTGGATGATGGGTGATAATGCCTACCTGTGGAGAGAGGAGACACAGGAATTAGGGATCGTGATGGCGTAGGGGATATTGGTGAGAAGCTTCCAGAAGGTGTCGACCACTTGGGCCAAGTAGACCAACCAATACAGAGGATCCTCCCCAACCTTTATGTGACAGAAGAGCTGAATCCACCCCATTTCTTGGAAGCTAGAAAAGGCTGCAGCAGTGGCGTAGCCATAGGTACAGTTGCCTGAGGCAGAACAAGATTTTGCACCCCTCCACTTTTGGTATTTTTTGAATAGTTGTCCTCCTGTCCCTCCCTCACAGACAGTGAGTGACAGACTATGTCCCTCTCAGTCGAGGGAGAGGGTGAAGCGTAGGAGAAGCTAAGTGTGAGGATGCGAGATAACGGCGACTGGCGACACATCGTCACGCTAAGCTCAATGAAGAGACGCTGCATGCCAGGAGGCGAGTTCAGGCTCAGCTGATATCCGGGTCCTTCCACCACTCGGAACTGGTTGCTGCAGCCGCCCGGAGATAAGTAGCAGTGGTCGGAGGCCGGGTTCCCTGCTCGAGGGAGGAGGTAAATTGCTGGGCTCAGCTGGAATGTGGACGCCCCATGCCATCCATGCACCCGGGGCAGGCACACCGGCAGCCCCCACGGTTCCTTCGCCACTGGGCTGCAGTGACACACGCACAGTAATGACATCAGAAATAATAACAGTGAACAATAAACACAGAAATAAGAATAATATTCACACATAACAGACACCCTATACTCTTAAATGCACAGGGTGACTAGACATAGGAGAGAGCTGGGGAATAAAATGATGTGTCAGAACCCCCAGACCCCACAGACCCCACACCTCCCAGCAGTAAAGCCAAATCCTTGTACCCCCAGTTCAAAACGACTCCCATCACACTGGATATATCAGCTTATCAGTTACCTCGTTATTTTGTTTCAGAACTAATCTATGAGTCTATGTAAATCATCAAAGATTTTTTAAAGGCATGAATCGCTTTATTATATCAATGTATCCTCACACATTTTCTTATTCCTTTTACATTTCCAGGAGAGAAATTGTTTTACAGATTTATTATCAACCAACCTCAAGCGTCATCGTCCCAACAAGGAAAATCCACCACCATCACCTGCTCCTTCACCCCACCTCAAGACAAAGACCTGCTAAACATCAGGATTTACTGGAGAGCGGGCAGCCCCCGAGGAGCGTACGCTTATCACCCCAATAAGGAGATGATTGATCCTCACTATAAAAACAGGACAGAACTGAAAGGGAATCTGGATCTGCACATAATGAATGTCCGGGAGGAGGATGAGACCTCGTATTACTGCTTTGTTATGCTCACATTGTGCACCTCACCTTCCAATTATAAATCTGTGATTGACCACGGACGAGGAACCAACCTGACAGTGACAAGTAAATGTCCAGTTATAACATATAAAGCTACAGTATCTCTGCTCTGACCTGTATCTGTCACTCTGCTCCTCTGTATAACACACACTGCTGTCACTCTGCTCCTCTGTATAACACACACTGCTGTCACTCTGCTCCTCTGTATAACACACACAGCTATCTGTCACTCTGCTCCTCTGTATAACACACACAGCTATCTGTCACTCTGCTCCTCTGTATAACACACACAGCTATCTGTCACTCTGCTCCTCTGTATAACACACACTGCTATCTGTCACTCTGCTCCTCTGTATAACACACACTGCTGTCACTCTGCTCCTCTGTATAACACACACTGCCATCTGTCACATTCTCCTGTGTTTGTGTTTCAGGATCTTTTTTGGACAGTCACATCATTGTGTTTGCATCGTCTGCAGCTTTACTGTTTGTGATCATACTGTGTCTGATTTTAATCTGTCTGAAGAAGAAAGGTAAGAGTGACACATTATCTATACACATTATTTGTCTTATTATTATTCTTTATTTATAAAGCGCCAGCATATTCCGCAGCGCTGTACAATAAACACAGTATAGACAGGGTTACAATACATTGAACAACATTTGACAAACAGTACAGGAGGAGATGAGGGCCCTATTCCCGTAGGAACTCACAATCTGGGAGGGTTGGGGTTGGAAACAGGAGGAGAGGACTGTAAGGTGAGAGTGATTGATGGTTGCATCAGTGAGTTGGGTGGTAGGCTTCCCTAAATAGGAATGTTTTCAGGGAGCGTTTGAAGGAAGAGAAGTTAGGGGAAAGTCTGACAGTACGAGGGAGAGCGTTCCAGAGAGTGAGGGCTGCGCGTGAGAAATCCTGCAGTCTATCATGGGAAGAGGTGATGCGAGGAGAAGCTAGGCGCAGGTCACTGTTTGACCTTAGGGAGCGGGCTGGGGTGTATTTGGTGATTAGTGAGGACAGGTAGTGGGGAGCTGAGTTAGTGAGGGTTTTGTAGGTAAGGATAAGGATTTTGAACTTAATTCTGCAGTGGATGGGGAGCCAGTGAAGGGACTCGCAGAGGGGAGCGGCAGAGACAGAGCGGCGGGTGAGGTGAATTAGCCTGGCGGAGGCGTTCAGGATGGATTGTAGGGGGAAGAGGCGGGACAGAGGGAGGCCAGATAAGAGATTATTGCAATAGTCGAGTCGGGAGATTACCAGGGCGTGTATGAGTTGTTTTGTGGTGACAGCGGTAAGAAATGGCCGAATTCTGGAAATATTACGCAGTTGGTATCGGCAGGAGGAGGAAAGAGACTTGATGAAGGAAAGAGCAGAGTCAAGTGTAACTCCAAGGCAGCAAACTTGGTTTGATGGGGAGATGGTGATACCCTCCACCGTGATAGAGAAGTCAGGAGGTGGGGAGGCATTGGAGGGAGGAATAAGTAGGATTTCAGTCTTTGACATGTTGATCTTTAGGTGGTGGGAGGCCATCCAGGAGGAAATGCCAGATAAACAGTCACTGACTTTTGAAAGGACAGGGGGAGAGAGATCAGGGGTAGAGAGGTAGATCTGAGTGTCATCAGCATAGAGGTGGTAATTAAAGCCAAAGCTGTTGATGATTTTGCCCAGGGAGGAGGTGTAGATGGAAAAGAGCAGAGGACCAAGGACAGAGCCTTGAGGTACACCAACAGATAGAGGCAATGAGGAGGAGGAGTTGCCAGCAAAGGACACACAGAAGGACCTGTTGGATAAATAGGAGTCAACCCAAGCGAGTGCAGTGTCACTGAGACCCAGAGAGTTGAGGGTCTATAGAAGGAGGGGGTGGTCAACAGTGTCAAAAGCAGCCAAGAGGTCAAGCAGGATGAGAATAGAATAGTGGCCATGTGTTTTAGCAGTTAGGAGGTCGTTGGTGACTTTGGTGAGGGCAGTTTCAGTTGAGTGTAGGGGACAGAAGCCAGATTGCAGGGGGTCAAGTAGGGAATTGGAGGACAGGAAGAGGGAGAGGCGGTTGAAGACTAGTTTTCTAAGAGCTTTGATGTGAAGGGAAGCAGGGATACAGGGCGGTAGTTGGATGGAGAGTTGGGATCTAGGGATGGTTTCTTTAGTAAAGGGGTAACTAGCGCGTGTTTGAAGGCGGATGGAAATGAGCCAGTGGAGAGAGATAGGTTGAAGATGTGTGTGTGAGAGCAGGGGTGAGGGAGGAGGAGAGTGGAGGAATTAGATGTGAGGGAATGGGGTCGAGCGGGCACGTGGTGAGATGTGAGGAGGACAATAAGGAATTGACTTCCTCCTCAGTGGCTGGGAGGAAGCGGCAGAGGGTGGCAGAGGGGACCTGTGGGAGTGGAGGTGGCAGATAACTATCTTGTGTTGGGATGTTGCTTCTGATCGTTAGTTTTACTGAGGAAGTAGTCTGCCAGGTCTTGAGCGCTGAAGGCAGCTGTGGGGGGAGGTGCAGGTGGGTAGAGGAGGGTGTTGAAGGTGGACCAGAGCCGTTTAGGGTTGGAGGACAGTGTAGATATAAGAAGTAGGTACTTAGAAATACCTTTTATATTGACATCATGGTCCCAAAGAAATTGTGTATGCTACTAGTTCTTGTGATTCCTCTATACATTAAAGTTTCAGTAGTTGCCACCAACAAAAAGAAACACAAATCACCAGAACACAAATTAACAAAAACAGAGGAGAACATTTACACATATACACCAATAAATGGGGAATGCCCTATAGTGGTGCCACCCCGTGGTGATGATGAATTCCTGATGTATGCTGCTGCTCGCTAGGGGTTGATGGCATTGCTTTACTAGTGCCTTTTTAAGGTAATCAAATAAAGGTTTTCCCTGGTTGGGCGCTGCTTTTACTTCTAAAGGGTGTTAATATCCCTTTCATCAATATATTAGTTACGGCGATGTTCCGATAAAGATATTTGCATCTAGAAACTCCGGTCAACTGGAAAGTGAATACAGAATGTAATCCGAATAAATGAAAACCTTGTTGTAGTTTTACTCTAGATGCAAAATATACAGTATATTATTTCAGAAGTGTTCACAAGTAAGAATGGGCCGTTCGACAGTACGGCTAACGTTAAACTTTTTGCGATGTTCGACAAAAGTTTGAATTATTTTTTTTTTAAAAAAAATCCTTAAAAAATCATAAAAAATCTAAACATAAAGAGACTCTTTACTGCAGAATATTATAAGCAATGATTTATTAGATATTGAATTAAAACGGGAATATTTTTAACATTGAAGCCTATGGGATAAAACATTCTTGTTACTATAACATCAGGCAGACACAGCCCTCTAATCAGGCACTGTAGAGGGCAGCCTGCCGGGGCCTCCCAAGGATCCCCTTGAGGAGCATGCGGCCGCCGGATGACAGAGCTGCGACTGTGTGGGTGGCCGGCCGGGTGCAAGTGGCAGAGAGGCGGCGCAGAGAGGGAGCCACTGCACCTGCGGCCACGTCAGACCCCCCCCAACAACCAGGATCCAGGGAGCCCCCACTGACCACCAGGCTAAGGTGAAGTGACACATTTAAAAAAAAAAAAATCCAAGGTCATTTTTAAATGTCCCCGGGAACATGAAATAAAACTTTATTTTCTTTCTTTCTATTACTCACCTGATTCCTGGATCCACCAACAAGCGCAGCCTCCCATCTCCCACACTTCTAGAAGCTGCATGCACCGGCGCGCTGTGTGCAGCTTCTGAGAAGATACACTATTAGTGTAGATGGAGCGATGCAAAATGCCCAGCAGTGTGAGGATTCATATGCTGCATTAATTCTTGTTCTTACAAATTTGGTTACTTAACCTGTTTGCGTATGGATTGTAATATTCTGACATCCAGGGCCCCAGGTGGTGATCGGGGGGGGCCCCGGCACAGCTGTGAGTGACTTTTAAATCAGGAGAGCACACTGTACACCTTGCCTTGCCATGGAGTTTCATTCCCGCATCGCTAGCTTACTGAATCAGTTTGTATACTTGTTACTGACCCTGCTTGTTCTGAGGACCCGATCTGTTGCCGACTTTGCCTGCCATTTGAATATTCTCTCTGTGTACTCCCTGCCTGTTCTGTTTGCATCCTGTTCTCACCATATACAGTAGCGCAGTACTAGTGCCTAAATGTTGTTGACCCGGTTTTGTTATAACGACTACTCTCACTCTGTGCCCCTGTCTGGTATATCTGCTGCTTGTTACTGTTGGTGTGTGCTACAGATCCTGCCACATATAGTAGCGCAGTACAAGTGCCTAAACGTTGCTGACCTGGTTTTGTTATAACAACTACTCTCGCTCTGCGCCCCTGTCTGGTATATTCCGCTGCTTGTTACTGCTGGTGCGCTTCCATCCTGACATACACTATAGCGCAGTACAAACGTATATTGATCTCAGTCTGTGGTGTATATTGTTGGTGCTGTCTCCCTGGCCTGTGTGGCTGCGAGAGGTTAGGTGTAGTGGTCCCGACCATCCTAAGGATCGGAGGGTTAGAATTCTGTTACCAGGATCCTACCAGGTCTGTCCTGGGGAATCGTTACAAATATGCAGTGAACACCGCAGCAAACGTTAATGCTCACCCAAGTGACCGTTATCGTTTGCGTTAAGATCGTAATTTTTCCCACTCATTGTTGCGCAAACATTTCCCATTGGCTTCAAATCGCTTTTAAACATGAGCAAAAGAGGTAAAAATTAGCTCAGCGCACAGCGGTGAAATGGCTCAGCACTCAGCATGAAAGGGTTAAAAACATTTGAGTTTTTTTAACTTTTTTTTCATTGTTTCCTGTCCCCCAGGGCACTACCCGGACCCCCATTCACCTTTTTTGGCCAAAATCTTGCATATATGCCCTCTTGGAGGGCACCTTAATTTTCGAACGTTCAAGCCCCATTAACTTGCATTGCGTTCGAATCGTATTCGTGTTCGCGTTCGCATTCAAACTTTTTCAAATGTTCGAGTTCGAATGCGAGCCGAACACGGGGGTGTTCGACCCATCCCTATTCACAAGACAGATATTTCCAAATACGGTTTATTATAGGTAAATAAACAGAAAAATAATAAATGATGATTGAATTGTATTTGCCTGGTAGGTGGGCTCAGAGCAGATGTTAATCTCTCACATGAACAGAGATACAATGGGCTAAATTATGATCTGAGTGTTAAAACGCGGGCGCAAGGGAGGAAAAACTGCGCCCACAACTTTCCCCCTTGCGCCCGTGTTTCAACGCTGGATTACAATGCAGGCGCAAAAAATGTTGCCTGCATTGTTAACGCGCATAAAAGGCCTGGATGCTTACGCTAGCGCTGAGAGCAGCCGCATTCATCCACTCGATGGAGTCCATAGGACTTCATTAAGTTTCCCCCTGCCGGTCACATGACCAGCCGGATCTCGGCCTCGCGAGATCCGGCAGGTCGGCGTAGTGATACGCAGGGAGAGACTGGGGGACTTTTTCCCCAGTCGTTCCCTGCTCCCACCGGACGGAGGAGGCAGTTGGAGCCGCAGTACTCGCCGCAGGACAGAGGGTGAGTATCTGATGCATTTTTTATTTATTTTTAGGCTGGTGGTAACGGATTGTGCAGAAGCAGAATCCATTAACACCAAGTCATGGCTCTGGTTAACTTTTCGCTAACCAGAGCCGGATGTTTATCAGCACTGGGACTTTGTAATCCTAACACTGATTAACACTTTGCGCTCCTCATGTTAAGTATAGGGAGTTCCAAAGGTGGCTGGTGTACGCTACACAGTTAACACAGGATGTGGGAGTTTAAAGTAAAAAAGGGATTTTATTTACATACATTAGGGATCGGCCGAACACCCCCATGTTCGGTTCGCATTCGAACTCGAACAATTAAAAATGTTCGAATTCGAACACGATTCGAACTCAATGCAAGTCAATGGGACTCGAACGTTCGAATTTTAGAGTGTCCTCCAAGAGGGCATATATGCAAGATATTGGCCATAAAAGGTGTATGGGGGGTCCGGGTAGTGCCCTGGGGGACAGGAAACAAGGAAAAAAAGTTAAAAAAAATAAGTTTTTTTTAAACGAACAGTGGCTTTTCCACGACATAAAGGTTAAAAATAAAAATGAAAAATTCCTTAAAATATCGTGCCTAGGAGGTCCCCATTAGTGATGAGCCAAACACCTTTGTGTTCGGTTCGTATCCGAACAGCCGAACGGCTGAAATGTTCGAATACGAACTCGAATACAATGTAAAGTATGGGGGCCGAACACACGAAATGTGTTCGCAGTTCTCCTAAATGTACCGATGGCTGCTGGTACATTTAGGAGACCTGCGGCCCCAGCCCCCGTAACTCACCTGTCCTGCAGCTGTCCCGGCCTCCTGTTCCCCGGTCCGTCAGCTCCTCTGGTCCGTCTGGCCGCAGCTTCTCTCTGCCCCACGCCTTCATGCTGAATGATCTGATTGGGCAAAGTCCTGCACCTGACCTGGACTTTGCCCAATCAGGGCTCAATATTGAATTAGAGCCCTGATTGGGCAAAGTCCAGGTCAGGCGCAGGACTTTGCCCAATCAGATCATTCAGCATGAAGACGTGGGGCAGAGAGGAGCCGCGGCCAGATGGATCGGAGGAGCTGATGGACCGGGGAACAGGCCGTGACAGCTGCAGGACAGGTGAGATATGGGGGCCGCAGCCACAGGTCTCCTAAATGTACCGGCGGCTGCCGGTACATTTAGGAGACCTGTGGATGCATTTTTTATTATGGAATGTCCGCGGTCGAACAAACCGCAAACATCCCATAATGTTCGGCGTTCGCCGAACACTTGAACGGCCGATGTTCGATTCGAACTCACGTTCGAATCGAACCGAACGCTCATCCCTAGTCCCCATAACCTGCCCGTGAAGTGGCGGATTTGTAGGATGTATAGAAACATTTCAAAAAGAAAAAAATGACATTTCAAATGACGGTAAATGGTTTTCCTTTTAATCTATTCATAAACAACTGCTTGGGGCGGCAGCCTGTATGAAAAGAGGAGACGTTTTAGGACACACAGAACAAGTTTGGTGATTTTTTTTGGCTAAATTATGGTGCCTCTTATGCAGACTTTGGATGAAAGTAACAATAGGTGCTTTAAAATTGGGCCTTTAGTGTCGGCAACAGTGCCTTCACATCGTCCGTAACCTTTCTGAGGTATTGTGGAATAGTGCAGTGGTGGAGGTTTTGGGAATGCTGAAGAGATCCCCGATCTATTCAGTTACATCAGCATCAGGGGAGTGATACCTGCTGATCCAGGACTGATTAATTTTTATGAATGTCAGCCGGTCACAGAGTCGGTGGACGGACGCACTCTTTTGTCTGTGGCAAAACCTCCAGCGGCACTGAATGTCCTTTCAGAAAGCACGCTGGTTGAAGGTTAACCTAGTAGCTCCATAGCATATTGGCTAAATTCTGGCCAGTGATCCAATCTCAACACCCAGTAAGCCAGTGGATCATCTGCTGTAAAGGTATCCAGGTCTGCCCTTGCCCCTAGGTAGTCCTGCACCAAATGTTGAAGACGCTGGCAATGGGTGCCTACACTTGATGTCCCTGGGCGTTGTGGACTAAAAAAATTGGAAAAGACATCAGTCAAGCGGCCCCCTTCAACGCTCTTCCTCTGATTAACCGCAGCCTCAGAAGCACCTGTGTCAGCACTTGGTAACCTACCAGTGCCTGAAAAGGTGTTACACAAGTGTCGCTTTAGAGCATCCTCAAATTGTTTCATCCTGTCCTCCCTCTGTGAGGGCAGGATGAGCCCTGCAACCTTACCCTTGTATCGTGGATCAAGAAGGGTTGCCAACCAGTAATGATCCCTCTCCTTGATAGCACGAATCCTGGAGTCCTTTAGCAGGCTTTGCAGGATAAGGGAGTACATGCAGCATAGGTTGGAGGTGGCATTAGCTTCCGAGTCTTCCTGGTCAATGAGGATGACCGTATCGTGCACTTCCTCCTCCCAGCCACGCACTAGCCCTTCTGTTTCTGGGCACACAAAACCCTCTCTTGAGGAATCCACACCTTCAATGCCCCCACTACTCAAATATTCTTCCTCTTCCTCCTCCTGTCTGATCTGAGTAGGACCTGCTGGAATTCTGTCTGCGGAAAGACTGGGGCCTTGAGAGCTAGGGAAGGCCTCCTCTTCCTCCCGCTGCTCTGCCTCTACAGCCACATCTATAATTCCCTGCAAAGTGTGCTCCAGCAGGAACACTAAAGGAATTGTGTCACTGATGCATGCACTGTCCCTCCTCACCATCCTCGTTGCCTCCTCAAATGGTGACAGTACAGTGCATGCATCCTTGATCATCAGCCACTGCGGGGGGGGGAACCAAGTTGACCTGAACCTGTCCTTGTGCCATACTCGCACAGGTACTCGTTGATGGCCCTCTTCTGCTTGTGCAGACGCTGAAGCATTGCTAATGTCGAGTTCCACCTGGTAGGCATGTCACAGATCAGACTGTTTGTGGGAAGGTGGAATTCTCTTTGAATTTCTGCCAGGCGAACGCTTGCTAGGAATGACCGTCTGAAGTGGCTGCAGACTTTTCTGGCCTGGCTGAGAAGCTCTGGCAGCCCTGGGTACTTGGTTAGGAAACGCTGTACCACTAGATTTAGGACGTGTGCTAGGCATGGCACATGCGTCAATTTAACCTTGCGTAGGGCGGAGAGAAGGTTGCTGCCATTATCACAGACGATCATTCCTTGCTCAAGCTGGCGTGGTGTTAACCATCTCTGCACCTGCCCCTGCAGAGCTGACAGAATTTCTGGCCGGGTGTGGCTCCTCTCCCCTAAACAAACCAGCTCAAGCACAGTATGGCTTCTTTTTGCTTGAGCCATTGCGTAGACCCTGTCAGGCGTCGGTTTAACTGCCACTTCGCCAGAGACAGAAGGAGGAGGAAGAGGGAGAGGTGGTGGTGGTGGAGCAGACAGACCTCATACAAGCAGCTTTCTGGAGGCGTAGTGGAT
This sequence comes from Leptobrachium leishanense, assembly GCA_009667805.1. NCBI lineage: Eukaryota > Metazoa > Chordata > Amphibia > Anura > Megophryidae > Leptobrachium > Leptobrachium leishanense. The sequence goes on from CM019065.1 coordinate 23,199,420, forward strand.
GAACAAGCTCCAGCACAGAGCCCCGTCTTGGATGCCTCCCAGCTGCAATCAGAGTTACCCAGTGTGCCGTGAAGGAAATGTAACGACCATGCTTGCTGGACCACGTGTCTAAAGTGACATGCACCTTATTGCTGACTGCCTTTCCCAATGACTGGATAACATTGTCTTCCACGTGCTGGTATAGTGCTGGAATGGCCATGCGTGAAAGGTAATGGCATTTTGGAACCTGCCACTGTGGTTCAGCAAATTCACGGAAGGGAGCAGAGTCCACCTGCTGGAAAGGCAGCAGCTGCAATTAGAGTAATTTTGCTAAACTGGCATTTAGACGCTGTGCTTGGATGGTTGGGACTATATTTTTCCTTTCGCTGCAGCAGCTGCGGCAACGTAATCTGACTGCGTAAATCTTCAGCTGCTGAGAGGATGTCACATTGTGAGGAAGGACCTGGTACATCCATTACTGTAGCATCATCCCTGTCAGTGGAGGTTGTAGGCAATGACATGGCAGTACATAAAGTGGGGGTAGAGACAGATGAGGAGGAGGAGGAGGACCTACACAAAGTTTTGTGCCAATGGGATGCGTGGCGGGTGGTCATATGTCGCCTCAAGCACGTGGTACCCAGGTGTCCGGTATTTATCCCACGCTTCAGCCTCCTCTGACAAAGATTACAAATAGCAACAGTGGGGTCTGCTGCACATTTCTTAAAGAACTCCCAGAGAGCAGAGTTCCTGCATGTGTTCTTTGAGACAACAGCGCTCTGCACCGGAGCAGCTCTGACATCTGATGCCTTGGACTGGCAAGTGCTATGGTTGGTCAGAGAGGATGTTGTGCCTCGTGTTTGCTGCGCCTCCTCCTCAATGAGGATGACCCTATCATGCACTGCCTCCTCCCAGCCACGTACTAGTCCTTGGGTTTCTGGGGCACAAAACCCTCCCTTGAGGAATCCCCACCTTCAATGCCCCACAACTTAAATATTCCTCCTCCTCCTGTCTGATCTGAGGACCCACAGGAATGCTGTCTGCATAAAGACTGGAGCCTTGAGAGCTAGGGAAGGCCTCCTCTTCCTCCCGCTGCTCTGCCTCAAGTGCCACATCTATAATTCCCTGCAGAGTGCGCTCCAGCAGGAACACTAAAGGAATTGTGTCACTGAAGCATGCACTGTCCCTGCTCACCATCCTCGTTGCCTCCTCAAATAGTGACAGTACAGTGCATGCATCCTTGATCATCAGCCACTGCGGGGGGGTACAAGTTGACCTGAACCTGTCCTTGTGCCATACTCACACAGGTACTCATTGATGGCCCTATGCTGCTTGTGCAGACACTGCAGCATTGCCAATGTCGAGTTGCACCTGGTGGGCATGTCACAGATCAGACGGTTTGTGGGAAGGTGGAATTCTCTTTGAATTTCTGCCAGGCGAACACTTGCTGGGAATGACCATCTGAAGTGGTTGCAGACTTTTCTGGTCTGACTGAGAAGCTCTTCCAGCCCTGGGTACCTGGTTAGGAAATGCTGTACCACCAGATTTAGGACGTGTGCTAGGCATGGTACATGCGTCAATTTACCCAGGCGTAGGGTGGAGAGAAGGTTGCTGCCATTATCACAGATGACTATTCCCAGCTCAAGCTGGCGTGGTGTTAACCATCTCTGCACCTGCCCCTGCAGAGCTGACAGAATTTCTGGCCCGGTGTGGCTCCTGTCCCCTAAACAAACCAGCTCAAGCACAGTATGGCATCTTTTTGCTTGAGCCATTGCGAAGCCCCTGCCACGCGTCGGTATAACTGCCACTTTGCCAGAGACAGAGAAGGAGGAGGAAGAGGTGGTGGGGCAGACAGACCTCATATAAGCAGCTTTCTGGAGGTGTGGTGGATGAGCAAGCTCCAGCACAGAGCCCTGTCCTGGATCCCTCCCAGCTGCAATCAGAGTTATCCAGTGTGCCATAAAGGAAATGTAACAGCCCTGTCCATGCTTGCTGGACCACGTGTCTAAAGTAATGTGCACCTTGCTGCTGACTGCCTTTCCCAATGACTCAATAACATTGTCTTCCACGTGCTGATATAGTGCTGGAAAGGCCTTCCGTAAAAAGAACTGCCACTGTGGTACAGCACATTCGGCAAATTCACGGAAGGAGGCAGAGTCCACCAGCTGGAAAGGTAGCAGCTGTAATGCGAGTAATTTTGCCAAGCTGGCATTTAGACGCTGTACAAGGGGATGGTTGGGACTATATTTTTTCTTTCACTGCAGCAGCTGGGGCAACAAAATCTGACCTCGTAAATCTGCAGCTGATGGGATGCTGTCACATTCTGAAGAAGGACCTGGTACACCTATTACTGTAGCATCATTACTGTCAGTGGAGGTTGTAGACAATGACATGGCAGGACATATAGTGGGGGTAGAGACAGATGAGGAGGAGGACCTATGCAAAGTGTTGTGACAACGGGATGCATGGCGGGTGATCATATGTTGCATCACACACGTGGTACCCAACCGTCTGATCTTTTTCCCATGCTTGATCCTCTTCAGACATAGCTTACAAATAGCAACTGTGCAGTCTGCTGCACATGTGAAGAAGAACTCCCAGACAGCAGAGTTCCTGGACGTGTGCTTTGAGACAACAGTGCTGTGCACCGGAACAGCTCTGACATCTGATGCCTTGGACTGGCTATGGTTGCTCATAGAGGACATTGTGCCTCGTTTTTGTTGTGCCTCCTCCTCCTCACTTGACTCCTCTGTTCGATCAGGCACCCCGGTGGAGTCAGTGACCTCATCATCATCATCACCCCCTATCTCCTTGTCAGTGGAGCCAACCTGGCAGTATGCTGCAGCTGCTGGGGGAACATGAGTGCCAGTTCTTTGTGTGTCACTGGCACACCCTCCCTCTAAGCTGATTTTACTCCCTTCTTCAACCTCAGAGTCAACATCAGAGCACTGGAGTTGCTGCGCATGCTCAAGCAGCATGTCACTGTCATTGTAGTCCAACAATTCAGCTGACTCCTCCATGTATGATGGTGAGGCTATGGCAGGAGTAGCTGTGGACATGGAGGCTGAATTAGATGCTTTGGCAGCTGAGGTGGACTGTAAAACATTACAAGCCTGGCTGGCAGAGGACTCGGAGGATGAGGATGGCCTGGTTAGCTAATCCACCAAATCCTCTGTATGTTGCTGCTGCATAAGACGGCCAGCACCAGTTAGAAAGTACAAGTGTGCCCCTTCAGAGGATGCACCACGGCGACCAGGGGCGCAGACTCCCAACACAGAGGCTGTTTGCCCTCTTACCTGTGTCTGGGAGCATTAGCCTGTCCTTTTTGGTCTCTCTGACATGGTGAGTGATATATAGATTGGAGATATGCAGAATTCTGATTCAACTCTGGTATGTATATTTATTTATTTATAAAGGATTTTACCAGGAAGGATACATTGAGATTTCTCTTGTTTTCAAGTATGTCCTATATAGATTGGAGATATGCAAAACTCTGATTCAACTCTGGTATATAGATTGGAGATATACAGAACTCTGATTCAACTGTGTTATCTAGATTAAAGATATTCAGAACTCTGCTATAAGTCAGCGATTTCACTGATATTTTCCCTGCAAGGCTGACAGTGTCCCTACTCTTTCTCTGATTCACTTCCTCTCCTGCAGGCTGCAACACCCTGATAGCTGGCAACAAGACCCAGATTCAATTCTGAATAGATAAAGATAAACTCTGATTCAACTGTGGTATTCTATGGTATCTAGAATTAGATTAAAGATATACAGATTTTCCAGAACTCTGCTATAACCGTGATACACCCTGATAGCTGGCAACAAGACCCAGATTCAACTCTGAATAGATAAAGATGAACTCTGATTCAACTGTGGTATGATATTTCATAGCCAGGCTGCCAGTTTCCCTGCTATTTGCCACTGCCAGCTTGCCCCTGCAAATTCAACAATCTCCGCTCCTCTCTGATTCAATCCTGCAACACACATGCTAGGGCTGCAGGGAAGCCTTATATAGTGTGCTGTGGGACTTAGCTTTGTGAGCTCATGATTGGGCAAAATGTGTGGAGAGAGCCTCTTTTAGGGAAGAGGACTAATTGTGCTTGCTTAGCAGCGGTGGAGGTAATCTTTCTCATTTACTTCTTTGAAGAGGTATAAGTAGCTTGGATCTTATTCATGGTTCTAAAATGTGGATGGGACGGTGTGGAGGGAAGATAAATAATATATCCTATATCATCCAGTCTTAAATGGGAGATTGCGTAGATGAGTGTTAATGATCATCGAGTGTGTGTACCCTGTACGGTAAAAAGAAGGGCCAAGAGTGATGACTAACTTGGTCCAAGTGGATCGCAAACTCCAGATGGAGTAAGGGCTCAGGAGGAGGTTCTTTTATAGGGTATCGGTTGATGGTGGAATAGATTCTCTAAGGGGGGAAGGGGAGAGCGACCGAACGGACTATAGGTGATTGTGGGTAGGAATCTATTTGTACGTGAGAGGGGATTGTTGCATAGGATCTATGAAGGAGGAACATATATAAAGGGTGCATTAGATGATGCCTATGATTGAATAGGGGGGAGGGGTGGAAAGTAGGACAGTGTAGTTTTTATAGGAAATGGCACAATTCAAAATCTATGTTGAGGCCTTTGGGGTGAAGTGTATCAAACTCGTAGATGCACTTAGAAACATAGAAACATAGAAAAATGTCGGCAGATAAGAACCTTTCGGCCCATCTAGTCTGCCCAATTACATGGATACTTTACCTGGATTTATCTTTTGTTTAGGATAGCCTTATGCCTATCCCATGCTTGCTTTAATTCAATTACTGTTTTGGCCTCTACCACTTCAACTGGAAGACTGTTCCATGTATCCACCACCCTCTCAGTAAAATAATGCTTCCTGATGTTACTTTTAAACCTTTGCCCCTCTAATCTAAGACTATGTCCTCTTGTTTTGCTACTTTGTTTCCTTTTAAATACACTCCCTTCCTCTACCTTGTGGATTCCCTTTACGTATTTAAATGTTTCTACCATATCTCCTCCTACCATGTCTTGTCTTTTTTCCAAGCTGTACATGTTAAGATCATTAAGCCTTTCCTGGTAACTTTTCTCCTTCAAGCCGTACACCATTTTAGTAGCCCTTCTCTGAACTCTCTCTAAGATGTCTATATCCTTCTGGAGATACGGTTTCCAGTACTGCACACAGTACTCCAAGTGAGGTCTCACCAGTGCTCTGTACAGTGGCATGAGCACTTCCCTTTTCCTACTGCTAATACCTCTCCCTACACAACCAAGCATTCTGCCAGCATTTCCTGCTGCTCTATTACATTGACTACTTACCCTTAGATCCTCTGAAATAATAACCCCTAAATCCCTTTCCTCAGATGTTGAGGTTAGGACTGTATCAAATATTCTATATACTTCATTTCCTCCTGTCTTATCTTTTTGGCTAGATCGCTTCCTCTTCTTCCATTCTGTACTTTTTTCAAGGCCATGATTTGTAGATTCCTCAGGTCACTATTGTGGACTCTCTTGAAATGTGCCGGGACACTGTGTGACTCCAATCCTTTCTCAATGTTTCTAACATGCTCTCTTATACGTACTCCCAAGGCTCTTGTAGTCTTGCCGATGTACTTTAATCCACATGGACCGATCACGAGGTATATGACGTTAGTCGAAAAGCAAGTAGATCACTCCTAAGTATAATACAGCACTAATGGTCTATGATTTCTATCTACTTAATGGTGGTGTTTTGTGTTCTCGCGGGGAACCTTGTGGCATCCATTTGGGCATAAAGGTATACTGCTCTGTTTATGTAGGAGCAACAAGTGTATTATCTCCACTAGTGATGAGCCGAACACCCCCGTGTTCGGTTCGCATTCGAACTCGAACAATTTCAAAAGTTCGAGTTCAAACTCGAACACGAACCAAACTCAATGCAAGTCAATGGGACTCGAAAGTTCGATTTTTAGAGTGCCCTCCAAGAGGGCATATATGCAATGGTTATTCAGAGAAAGATGAAAACCAGGAGAATTGACAGGAGACGGGAACAATCTAGACCAAATAGCCGATTTGGAAAGTGAGATAAATGGGAAAAAAATTCTGGTTTGGCTGTTTTGACCTAGAATTTTAACTTCTCCTGACAAATCTCCTGAGTTTCACCTTCAGTGAATAGACCTGATAGACATTAGGGTTAGAATCTAGGGTTAGATTTACAACTCTATTCACTAAAGGTGAAACTACAGAGAATGACTGGAGAATTCTAGGTCAAAATAGTCAAACCAGAAAAATTCTCCCATTTATCACACTTTCCAAATCAGCTATTTGGTCTAGATTGTCCTCGTCTCCTGTGTTTCCCTTTTAGTGAATAGACCTGATAGAAATGACTAGACCTGATAGGAGAATAGGAGAGTTCAGTTTTTTTTCTAATAGGTCTTATAATACGGCTGAATAATAAAAAAAAGCATTTTAAAAAATAATAAGTTCTGTTACAGAAGCCTTTAAAAAAATGGGAAACAACAATTTTGTCTAAAAAAAAAATACAAAAGTGTTCTAAAAAATAAAATAGACTGTATGCTGAAAATGAAAAGGATAAACGTTTTTAAAAAAAAATAAAAATTATATAATTTTTTTTACAATGATTTCTATGGGATTCGCCTGTTTAAGCCCTTCACTACCAAGTTGGAGATATCTCGGGCTTCAAAGGCACCATCCGGAAAATCTCGATCTGCTGATCTGCAGCCCAAAAGCAAATGAAATAAATTAGCTGCAAGCTAATTTCAATAGCTTTTGGGCTGCAGAAGGTGCCCCCAAAGTTTTAGCCCTGTGGACATACTGCCAAAAGAGCTAAAACTGCAAAATCAGCTGCTGAATACTCTGAAATATCGAGCTTTTAGCAATAGTCAGCAGCTGAAGCAGGGGGGAAAAAAATCAACCTGCAGCTGAAACCTTTGTAACTCAATTCGGCGGAAGATGGCGCCATCTACTGGCCCAATAGTTTATTTACAGTAATAAATATGTAGTACTGTATAATTATTTTAAAATAATTTTACAAAAAAAACCACTGGTTTCTGACAATGTTTTTTTTGGAAAATCACATTTCACCCCTGTGTGCTGAACACATTTGACCGTTTTATGCTCCTCTTGTTTAGATGCGATTTGAAGTCATGTTTAATTGTAGGACCCAGACAAATGGTATAACCTCATTTTCAGCAGACTTACTAGATTCATAATATATCATTATCATGTGTAAACGTCATGTCCTGAAAGAATGCTGAAACAATTTTATTTATTTTTTTAAATGTGAATTTCCCTTCAGATTTCAATCATTTGCAATGTATATATTTTTTTTACGTTTTACCATCCAAGCCTTTGTGGTTATTTATTTTATGGGGCGCTCTTTTAAAAAAAAAAAAAAAGGGAAATTGTTACTGGATTTTTCAAGGAAAATATAAAATTTTAACTAAAACCTGAGAAAAAAAAATTTCATCGTGAAGAAATCAGAAGGTTAGTTTGTGCAGCATCATTGTTCACATTATAATTGAAAATCAAAAAGTGAACAATAGTGCTACATTATAAAAAAAGGAAGAAAAAAGGAATTCGTTATTTATAGTTTTATATTTATTTTGCATATAAAATGGACATGTTTTGTATCATTAGATGGGCCACGCACTGGCCTTTCCCCAATACCAAACATAACCTTTTACCTCATATCAATCAGGAGATACAGGTGTCCAAAGGCCCCGTATCTCTACCATAAAGAATTCCCTGTCCGGCTAGGAGGTAATTCTCTTTCTGACATCATCGTGCCCCTGCACAATGACCTCGGTGGACGAGGGGAGGCCCCAGGAGGCAGGGCTGACATCCAAGATGTCAGCCCCACTGGGAAAAGTCTGTGATCTGGTGCCAAATCATGGTAATGGTAGATATGGCGTTAAGAAAGGCATCATTGGGATGATCAGACTGTGACCTTTCCAATGATGCCTCTCTTGTGACTGTAACCCTTACATACAGTCATAGCCGAAATTGTTGGCAGCCCAGACATTTTTCCAGAAAATCAAGTAACACATGTTTTGCTATACACATGTTTATTCCCTTTGTGTGTATTGGAACAAAACAAAAAAAGGGAGGAAAAAAGCAAATTGGACATAATGTTACACAAAATTCCAAAAATGGGCTGGACAAAATTCTTGGCACCCTTAACTTAATATTTGGTTGCACACCCTTTGGAAAAAATAACTGAAATCAGTCGCATCCTATAACCATCAATAAGCTTCTTACACCTCTCACCCGGAATTTTGGACCACTCTTTCTTTGCAAACTGCTCCAGGTCTCTGTTATTGGAAGGGTGCCTTTTCCCAACAGCAATTTTAAGATCTATCCACAGGTGTTCAATGGGACTTAGATCTGGACTCATTGCTGGCCACTTCAGAACTCTCCAGCACTTTGTTGCCATCCATTTCTGGGTGCTTTTTGACATATGTTTGGGGTCATTGTCCTGCTGGAAGACCCAAGATCTCGGACGCAAACCCAGCTTTCTGACACTGGGCTCTACAGTGCAACCCAAAATCCTTTGGTAATCCTCAGATTTCATGATGCCTTGCACACATTCAAGGCACCCAGTGCCAGAGGCAGCAAAACAACCCCAAAACATCATTGAATCTCCACCATATTTCACTGTAGGTACTGTGTTCTTTTCTTTGTAGGCCTCATTCCGTTTTCGGTAAACAGTAGAATGATGTGCTTTACCAAAAAGCTCTATCTTGGTCTCCTATGTCCACAAGACATTTTCCCAGAAGAATTTTGGCTTACTCAAGTACATTTTGGCAAACTGTAGTCTTGCCTTTTTTATGTCTCTGTCAGCAGTGGGGTCCTCCTGGGTCTCCTGCCATAGCGTTTCATTTAATTTAAATGTCGACGGATAGTTCGCGCTGACACTGATGCTCCCTGAGCCTGCAGGACAGCTTGAATTTCTTTGGAACTTGTTTGGGGCTGCTTATCCACCATCCAGACTATCCTGCGTTGCAACCTTTCAGCAATTTTTCTCTTCCGTCCATGCCCAGAAAGATTAGCTACAATGCCATGGGTTGCAAACTTCTTGATATTGTTGCGCACTGTGGACAAAGGCAAATCTAGATCTCTGGAGATGGACTTGTAACCTTGAGATTGTTGATATTTTTGCACAATTTTGGTTCTCAAGTCCTCAGACAGTTCTTTTCTCCTCTTTCTGTTGTCTATGCTTAGTGTGGCACACACAGACACACAATGCAAAGACTAAGTGAACTTCTCTCCTTTTTATCTGCTTTCAGGTGTGATTTTTATATTGCCCACACCTGTTACTTGTCCCAGGTGAGTTTACAGGAGCATCACATGGAGCATCACAGGAGCATCACAATCTTATTTATCCACAATTTTGAAAGGGTGCCAAGAATTTTGTCCAGCCCATTTTTGGAGTTTTGTGTGACATTATGTCCAATTTGCTTTTTTTCCTCCCTTTTTTTGTTTTGTTCCAATACACACAAATGGAATAAACATATGTATAGCAAAAAATGTATTACTGCAATACTTTTCTGTGAGAAATACGGGATTTTCTGGAAAAATGTCTGGGGTGCCAACAATTTCGGCCATGACTGTATAGTGAGGTAGAGGATTCCAAAGGATCCAACCTCCCCTTCAGGTGCTTTCCTACCTCTGCTGGGGGGGGGGCCCTGAAAATAATGTCAGCGTGTGTCGGGCCGATTGGCACCGGATTGCGGACCCGCATTTAAGGGATTACAGAGAGACATTGCTGGAAAGGTCAGACTGTGACCTTTCCATTGATACCTCTCTAGAACCTAGATCTCCACGCGATCTTTCTGATGTTCTGTGAATATGAGCCAGCATGAAGCAGCTGCCACAGTCACATATAACAGGGAATTTCAAATTTGATTTCATTCAGCACCTGCTGAAAATGTCCAATGAATTGCCATTTATCCCCTGAATGAAGCTGGATATTTCATTTTATGTTTACATTGCATCTATTCTTTTCAGGTATTATATGCAAGAAAAAAGAGAAAATGTGAGTATCGAAGCTTACTAATGATCATATAGTGAATGCACTGCAACTGCTGGATTCTAAGACAGGCAGTTTTCTGTCACTCTGCTCCTCTGCATAACACACACAGCTATCTGTCACTCTGCCCCTCTGTATAACACACACAGCTATCTGTCACTCTGCTCCTCTGTATAACACACACAGCTATCTGTCACTCTGCTCCTCTGTATAACACACACAGCTATCTGTCACTCTGCTCCTCTGTATAACACACACAGCTATCTGTCACTCTGCTCCTCTGTATAACACACACAGCTATCTGTCACTCTGCCCCTCTGTATAACACACACAGCTATCTGTCACTCTGCTCCTCTCTATAAGACATACAGCTGTCACTCAGCTGTGTGTGTGTTATAGAGAGGAGCAGAGTGACAGATAGCTGTGTGTGTTATACAGAGGGGCAGAGTGACAGCTAGCTGTGTGTGTTATACAGAGGAGCAGAGTGACAGATAGCTGTGTGTCTTATACAGAGGAGCAGAGTTAGATAGCTGTGTGTGTTATACAGAGCAGCAGAGTGACAACTGTGTGTGTTATACAGAGGAGCAATCTGTCACTCTGCTTCTCTGTATAAGACACACAGCTATCTGTCACTCTGCTCCTCTGTATAACACACACAGCTATCTGTCACTCAGCTGTGAGTCTTATACAGAGGAGCAATCTGTCACTCTGCTCCTATCTATAAGATGCCTAGCTCTAGATATACTGTAAAGTTTCATTGAAGAGATTTTGCCTCCTTTTTTTTCTAGTTCTGTCCCTCAGGCAAATGATTCAGATCCACAACTGAACGGTAAGAATTGTAGAGATAAATTGTTGTAAGTCACACACAAGCTCAGCTTTATGATATTGTACTTTGTGCCTTGAAGGCATTTTCTGTATAATTTATGGAATGTGCCTACGAACTCCAGGAGACAATACAGTGTCTCCACGATATAGCAGCTCATTCGTGATAGTCACTAATAGAGAGCCGCTAATGGATAACGACTCATGCCAAGACTGTCCATCTTCTGCTCAGCTGGTATGAACATTGTAGGCAATGCTATAAACTTCCACTTACAACTGGTCACAAACAGATACATGGCTTCCCATTCTTCCCATTGCGGAGATTAGCAAGCGACAAAAACACATTGGCCTGATGATAATTGCACCTACTGGTCAACCCTGTAGCCTTTGAGTTTGTGGGACCTTACAACCAGAGTGACTCTAAACCAGAGATCTTGAACTCTAACTCCCAGATGTTTATTGCCTACAATCTCCAGAAGTCTTTGAATGCTATAAATGGATAAAGAATCTTGAGGGGTGTAGTTCAGAAAAATCTGGGAGGGTTGGCTGGAGCTTGAGACCCCTGCTCCAAACCTTTTGCTGAACTTGAGGGTACATCGTGACAACAAACCCTTCTAACTTACCCGATTTCCAGATGGTTGAAGGAGTATCTTTGCATTTGCAAACATATGCAGATCTGATTCAGGGTAAAGTCAGCATGATCTGTGTGTGTGACATTACTAGTGACCGATCTAGTGACCAGCAGCCGTAAAATTCAAAATCCCGGCTGCTGTTGATGCTGGGTAGGGTGGAGGAAACTCCTCTACTTCACCCTGTGATTTCACCAGATCGGGGGAGTTGGGGGGGCACTCCTCCCACCCTGACCACTTTATAACTGTAGAGTGGTGAGGATGAGTAGAATGTCCCTTTAATTTAAGTTTTAATTGTCATGTAACCTGCTACTGTATTAAAGCTGTTGGCCTTAAATAAAATGCTCATTGGTTATTTCCAAGCTCAAACATTTGATCCGCAATTTCTACACCTTGATATTTGAAAAAATATTATTGTTTTTATTCATTTATTAGGGAATGTGATTTATGGTGAAATGATGTATCATGAGATAAACACAGAGGTAAGACTTGGCTTTTGTCATTATATTTTACTGGTATCAAATATTCTCATTAGAAGATGAATATTATGTCAATAATTTTATCCAAATGAATTAATCTTGCATTAAAAGTATTTTGATGTAAAGCACCAACAAGAAATCCTCAAGATGGACATATGTTTAAAACGTTTTGTTAAAATTTGTAAGTCTGATATAGCCATCTTTATTAATTGAATTAATATCAAACACCTTTCAATCACAGCCAGGTTTATGCAAAAGAGTATAGTTATTGCAAAACGATTCAAAGTTATATATATATATATATATATATATATTAGCAAGGTTTGCACATTAACAAATACAAATCATAAATTTGGGTGCAGGTTTTCAAACAAGGGACCCTTGCTGTAATGTGATTTCAGGGTAGGCAGTGCTTGCATAGTGAGAGAGCGAGAATGGATGTCTGAATGAGTAGATAGTGAAAGTAATTAGCAAGCGTGTGAATCTGCATCTGATGTATCTGATGTCTGCACTGTATCTGCCTTTGTGTACTTTCAAATATAAACTCGTGTTATCAGTACTCCATCTTTAAAACCCACCTTTCTATCTGCTTAGCCAATTAAAATATGACAACACATCTTTCATTTATTTTTATAGGGTTTTTGTAACATATGTCATTTAGATATTAGTCACAAGTTGGCATTCTTATTTTAAAAAACATTTTTATATTTTTTTTTACATAAGGTAATTTAAAGTTTGCGCTACCAAATTTATGACTTCTCAATAATACGCACAGTCTGGACAGAGCGAATGAAAGTGTCAGAGCAGTTAATTTAATAAAATGCTCTCATCCCTAGTTCTGTGGACAAAGGACTTATTTACCATAGATGGATAAGCTTTTCAAATCAGACAAAGAATGTGCGGCTTAGCTAGCTAGGAAAGAAAACCTACAGAAAAAAAAATATTTTACCTTATTGCAATTCACTATTCACATCTTTCAAACAAAAAAAAATTAATCTACTTTTCATATTATAAAGACATATATGAGCGTACAAAAATGTATACAAACTTATAAGAGTATATGATCGAAAAATGTATATATTTTATAGCAAACGTATAAAAATATAGGAGTACCAAAGCCGTATATATTTTATAAGAATCACAAAATGGAAAAGGCACAAAATGGCTTCTGCATCTATTTTGTTTGCTCGAGGTATATAAAATCCCTGACACCTTACAATTTGTTCATAAATACTCCTGCAGCTTATGGCATTAATGGGTCAATGGGACAACTGCTTCTAATACTTTTTAATTTAGAGCACAGACAGGCTGGATATCAATCAAAGCTGGGTTTGACACAACCAAGGGATCCATAAATGCTGATTAAAAAAAAATAAAAGTGAAAATGATTTTAAATATTACTTGTGATCCTGGATGATAGACCAAAAAATATCCAACCAGGTCGCTATTCAGCTGCATGCAAACTTTCTCATTCTCAGTCTGAGCCTTACTGTACTCTCAGGCATCTGGGAAGAGCCGGCGTAACACACTGAGGAGTTTGGTCAAACAAAGGACAGACTCAACTTGTAGTTTGCTCACAGCTCTTCATCATTATTTGATTTTCAGAGACTAAGAGATAAAAGCAGAGGACCAATCACACATTCTACATGACATACTTCCTTTAAAATGATGAATACACAGTTTCAAGAAACAATGAGCAATTAGCAAAAGAACACTTGACATATGACAAAAATATATTTTGTTATTCTTAAACATTCTGACACTTATAGATTATTTTTTATTACTGACCATAAAGAGGAGGCATAAAGCTACATCATCTTAAGGTTCCTGAAACAATTTAACACCCTGTCCTGTCTTAAGATAAATAAGTGAAAGGAGGTATAAGCACATGTTTCTTATATTGAAGATTTCTTTTAAACATAGCAATTAAAGACTCTGGTATTGGTGATCGCACGCTAACCTGGTTTCAATCATATGTATCTGATCGGTCGCAATATGTGTCCATTTCTGGCAGCTCCTCCCTCCCCCTCCCAATCACTTGCAGTGTACCCCAAGGCTCAATACTCTGCCCCCTACTATTTACAATATTCAGAAATGATCTGCCTAACATCTGCAAAGCCTCAACTGTACACATGTACACAGACGACACCGTAATCTACACCAGCAAACCAAATCTCCCACAGCTGGAGGCCATATTGCAAGAACAATTCACAGAGGTAGAAAAGTGGATCAAACACAACAAACTTTTCTTAAATTCTGACAAAACGGTAACGATGCTCTTTGGAACAGCACCTAAACAACATAAATTGGAAAACCCCCATCTATGTGTGGGGACAAAATCAAATGGCACGCTGACCACAGTCACTTCTCTCAAATATCTAGGTATGTGATTAGACCCAAATCTATCCTTTGGCCCCCACATCGAAAAACTCTCATCTAAAATTTATCCCAAACTAGGAACCCTGTACAGAAACAAATCCTGCCTAAACCCCACGGTAAGAACGCAATTGTACAACAACAGCTGCGGAATATGCTGGCGCTTTATAAATAAAGAATAATAATAATAACAAATGCTTATGCCGGCTATTGAATGCGGAGATGTAGTGTATGCAGTGGCCCCGCAAACACACCTGCAGAAACTTACTACATTGTATAACTCATGCTGCTGCTTTGCGCTACAATGTAACTACATGGCCCACCATTGTGACATGTTAAAAGAGCTAAACTGGCCGTCGCTGGAGTCTAAACGTACCCTTCACCTTTCCAACCTGGTGTTTAAGAGCTTTTCTGGGAATCTGCCACCCTATCTGAATAGACTGCTTTCCTCCGGCAGTTCCCTCATCCTATAACCTCCGATCCAGGACCAGCACCTTACTTGCAATACCACAATACAAAAAGAAAGTGTCTCAATCCTCATTTTTCTACAGAGCACCGCAATTATGGAATAACCTCCCAGACGCCATCAAATTTTCCCCCAGTCTAAAATCACTCAAGAGCTCCCTATTAACATACCTCAATACAGAATGCACCTGTAAACATGTAACATAGTGACTATATACAGAATGCACCTGTAAACATGTAACATAATGACTATTTTCTACATATTTATTTTCTGTTTATCTGTATATTTGTGTTTTTTTAATATCTTGCATTGTATTTCTGTAACAACTGTAACATTTTAATGTTCTTGAACCCAGGACGTACTTGAAAATAAGAGAAATCTCAATTAGGGATGAGCCGAACACCCCCGAGTTCAGTTCGCATTCGAATTCTAACTTTCCAAATGTTCGAATTCGAACTCGAACTCAATACAAGTCAATGGGACTCAAAATTCGAATTTTACTTTTAGAGTGCCCTCCAAGAGGACATATATGCTAGATATTAGCCATAAAAGGTGTATGGGGGTCCAGGTAGTGCCCTGGGGGACAGGAAACAAGGACAAAAAGTAAAAAAAAAAGTTTTTAAAGGGACAGTGAGTTTTCCATGAAATAAGGGTTAAAAATAAAAATGAAAAATTCCTTCAAATAGCGTGCCTAGGAGGTCCCCATAACCTGCCCGTGAAGTGGCAGATTTCTAGGATGTATAGAAACATTTAAAAACAAAAAAATGACGTTTCAAATGATGGTAAAAGCTTTTCCTTTAATCTATTCATAAACAACTGCTTGGGGCGGCAGCCTGTATGAAAAGACATTTTAGGACATTTAAGGCCTGAGCATGTCCTTTCGAATGATACCCAACATGACCAGGTATAAAGTAAAAAAAAAAGAAAAACATGTATTTTTGTGTGTTATTTTTATTAATGCAGCAATATTGTTCACATTTCAATTATAATGTGAACATTGATGCTGCACTAATGATTTTTTTCTATGGGGTGCGTTTGCTATAAATCACGTAATTCCCCCCCAAAATGTAACAAGTCCCCATTTCTAATTTTTGAACAAGCGCACCCCATAGGACACATAACAGCAAACGCTCATGTGCTAAAATGTGAAAAAAAACACTTTACACACTGCAGATGATTAAAAATTCAATTTTTATTGCATTTTTTTGTCATAATATACAGGCAGGACATGACATATACATATAAAAATGATATATTATGAATCTGCGGAGTCTGCCGGAAAGAACAATATCTATTATGTCTGGGTCATTTAATAAAATGTGGCTTCAAATCGCGTTTAAACATGATGAGCGAAAGTGGTAAAAATAAGCTGAGCACACAGCAGTGAAATGCAGGCCTAAGTAAGGGGTTAAACCAGGGCTCGAGTCGAGCGGGAACTCGTGGGACAGCGTTCCCGCACTTCTCCCGCTGCGGGAACACTGCGGGAACGCAGCGTTCCCACTATGACCCGAGCCCGAATGCTGGAGCAGGCGGCCGCCGCACATTGCCGGTGGCCGCGTGCTTCCTGTTAGAATGGCCGCTGACCGACCGGAAGTGCAGCCGCTCGCCTGGCTGTTTCATCGATCCCAGGCGAGCGGCTTCACTTCCTGTCAGTGGCTGTTCAAGCAGGAAGCACGCGGCCGCCGGCAATGTGCAGCGGCGGCGGCGGCAGCAGCAGAGGTAAGCTGGGGGGCATTATCCATGAGAGCTGGGGTGCATTATCCATGAGACCTGGGGGCATTATCCATGAGACCTGGGGGGCAATATCCATGAGACCTGGGGGCATTATCCATGAGAGCCGGGGGCAGTATCCATGAGAGCCGGGGGCATTATCCATGAGAGCTGGGGGCATTATCCATGAGAGCTGGGGGGCATTATCCATGAGACCTGGGGGCAATATCCATGAGACCTGGGGGCAATATCCATGAGAGCCGGGGGCAGTATCCATGAGAGCCGGGGGCAGTATCCATGAGACCTGGAGGCAGTATCCATGAGAGCTGGGGGACATATCCATGAGAGCTGGGGGGCATATCCATGAGAGCTGGGGGGCATTATCCATGAGAGCCGGGGGGCATATCCATGAGAGCTGGGGCATTATCCATGAGAGCTGGGGCAATATATACCCATATGAGCTGGGAAAATATATCCATATAACCAATGCTGTGCATATTATTCTTGGGGTTCAGTGCTGTGTATATTATTATGGGGGCTCAGTGCTGTGCATGTTATTATGTTATTCTTGGGGCTCAGTGCTGTGTATATTATTCTGGGGGCTCAGTGCTGTGTATGTTATTCTGGGGGCTCAGTGCTGTGTATGTTATTCTGGGGGTTCAGTGCTGTGTATATTATTCTGGGGTCCAGTGCTGTGCATATTATTCTGGGGGTCCAGTGCCTGTGTATAAACTTCTGGGGGGGTCTGTGCCTGGATATATATATATATTATATATAAAATGCGTTAGTCCAGTTGCAACAATCACAAGTATACCTGTATGGAGTGATACCTTTCACTGATCAGTAGAGTTTCCAGTTTACACTCTTGAAAGCTTGTCTTTTAAATGTAAAGTTAACCCAATAAAAATGGTATCACCGACTCGTCCGGCTATACTCGTGATTTATATATTTTTTCTTCAGGTAATAGGGGTTGTGGAATTCGTGGGTGAGTTCCCTCACTTTTTTTCCCAGGACTTGACCCCTGAAGTACAGTGCTCTGATTCAATCTCTGAGGTTGAGCAAGGGAGTATAATCAACCTAGAGGAAGGGGGTGCCAGTGATGACACACAAATAACTGGCACTCATGTTGCCCCAGCAGCTGCAGCATACTGCCAAGTTGGCTCCAGTGACAAGGAGATAGGGGGTGAAGATGACATTGATGATGATGAGGTCACTGACTCCACCTGGGTGCCAGATCGAACTGAGGAATCAAGTGAGGAGGAGGGGGAGGAGGAGGAGGCACAGCAAACATGAGGCACAACATCCTCTGTGACCAACCGTAGCACTAGCCAGTCCAAGGCATCACATGTCAGAGCTGTTCCGGTGCAGAGCGCTGTTGTCTCAAAGAACACATGCAGGAAATCTGCTGTCTGGGAGTTCTTTAAGAACTGTGCAGCAGACCCCACCGTTGCTATTTGTAATCTATGTCAGAGGAGGCTGAAGCGTGGGATAAACACCGGACACTTGGGTACCACGTGCTGGAGCCGACATATGAACAAGTAAACAGCATATCAGAGGAAGATTTAGTAGAGAAATGAACACTTCTCAGAAGCACAGGTGTTGTTTGACACATCAGGAGACACACCACACCCTCATTGTACATACAATGTATCAAATTCATTACACCAGACTAAAAACACCTATTTACAACATTTGACAACACAGGTCATTTAGAGGTGAGAATCTTTGCACTTAGACATTAGTTTTTAATTCAATATCTAATAAACCGTTGCTTAGAATATTCTGCAATAAAGAGTCTCTTTATTTCTCGATTTTTTTTTAGTATTTTTTTAAGCATTTTTTTATACATTTAAAAAAAAAAATATTTTTTTTGCGAACTCGAACCGAACACGCCAAAAGTTTGAAGTTTGCGAACTTGCAAACAGCCAAAGTTCGAATCGAACTATGAACTGATCGAACCGAACAGCTCATCCCTAATCTCAATGTATCCTTCCTGGTAAAATCCTTTATAAAAAAATTAATTAATTTATAACTCTTTCAATGGACAAAGCTCATAGCTTTCACTCCCAAAAATTTAGATTTTTGCATTATAATATACTAGCTTTTTCCCGCGGCTTCGCTCGTGGGGATTTTAGGATTTGTTAAAATTGTTTTTTAGAAGAAACTTGAGGTTTTTTTGGTAGAACCACCCCCCCCCATTTCCCCCCACTTGGGATTTTTGGAAAATTGTAAAACACGTGTTTTTTTATTTTTCAAGAAGACTGTAAGTGCCAAATTTCACACCTGTAACATCTTTGGTTTATGAAATATAGGTATACTGATAAAAGTACTCACATCCCTTTACCCCACCACCCTTAACTGGATTTTTGGAAAATGGTAAAACATGTTGTTGTTTTTTTTGCATGAAGATTGTAAATATCGAATTTCACACCCGTAATATCATTGGTTTTTGAAATATAGGTATAGTAATAAAGGTATTCATCCCCCTTTTTGCCCACCCCCCCCACTGGATTTTTGGAAAATGGTAAAATACGTGTTGTTTTATTTTCAAGACGAATCTAAATACCAATTTTCACATGTGTAACATCTTCTGTTTTTGAGATCTAGGTATCCTGTTGAAAAGTATTCACTCCCTTTTTTCACCCCCCCCCACTGGATTCTTGCAAAATGGTAAAACAGGTGTTTTTTTATTTTTCAAGAAGATTGTAAGTGCCAGATTTCACACCTGTAACATCTTTGGTTTTGAAAATATAGGTATACTGATAAAAGTATTCAAACCCCCTTTTTTCCCCTCACACTGGATTTTTGGAAAATGGTGAAATAGGTGTTTTTTTTGCTTCTCTAGACAAATCTAAATACCAATTTTCACATCTGTAACATCTTCTGTTTTTGAGATGTAGGTATCCTGTTTAAAAGTATTCACCCCCCTTTTTTTTACCCCCCACTTGGATTTTTGGAAAATGGTAAAACACGTGTTTCTTTATTTTCAAAAGATTGTAATTACCAAACTTCACATCTGTAACATCTTGGTTTTTGAACTATAGATATACTGATAAATTTATTCAGACCCCTTCCCCTCGACCCCCCCCCCGATTTGGATTTGTGGAAAATGGCAAAATACTTTTTTTTTCATGAAGATTGTAAATACCAAATTTCACACCTCTAACATCTTTGGTTTTTGAAATATAGGTATACTGATAAAAGTATTCAACCCCCATTTTTTACCCCTCCCACTGGATTTTTGGAAAATGGCAAAATAGGTGTTTTTATGTTTCTCAATACCGATTTTCACGTCTATAACATCTTCTGATTTTGAGATGTAGGTATCCTGTTTAAAAGTATTCAGCCCCCCCTTTTTTTCACCCCCCCCACTTGGATTTTTGGAAAATGGTAAAACACCTGTTTTTTATTTGTCAAGATGAATCTAAATATCGATTTTTCACGTCTGTAACATCTTCTGTTTTTAAGATATCGGTATCCTGTTTAAAATATTTAAAATATTCAACCCCATTTTTTCGCCCCCTTAGGGGCGGAGTTTCCAAAAATCCTTCCTTAGTGGGTGCCCACATCATAAAAACAGTGCACCTTCAAAATTTCATGTTCCTAGGTTAAACGGTTTCAGCTGGGCGTTGATTAGTCAGTCAGTCAGCACTTTCGCGTTTATGATAAAAGTATTCAACCCCCTTTTTTGCCCCCCCAAGGAATTTTCAGAAAATGGTAAAATACGTGTTTTTTTATTTCTCAAGATGAATCTAAATACCAATTTTCATGTCTGTAACATCTTCTGTTTTTAAGATATAGGTATCCTGTTTAAAATATTTAAAATATTCAACCCCCTTTTTTCGCCCCCCAGTTGAATTTTTGAAAAACGATAAAATACCTGTTTTTTTATTTTTAAAGACGAATCTAAATACCGATTTTCACATCCGTAACATCTTCTGTTTTTGAGCTATAGGTATCCTGTTTAAAATATTCAACCCCCTTTTTTACCCCCTTAGGGGCGGCGTTTCCAAAAATCCTTCCTTAGTGGGTGCCTACATCATAAAAACAGTGCACCTTCAAAATTTCACGTTCCTAGGTTAAACAGTTTCAGCTGGGCGTTGATGAGTCAGTCAGTCAGGACTTTCGCGTTTATATATATATAGATTGAATAGCAATAGTTAACATATCAAAACCCCATTTGCATATCATTTTAATGCAGGATTACTGTGCATGCAAGGGAGAAAAAAATCCACTGTGGTATCTCTTTTCGTTTCACCCTAACTCCAAAAAAGCTACAAGGAGCAGCTCTCACACTAATTGTAAATTATGGGCTCTATTACATTCTTCGCGCAAATTCGCACACGCAGGGCACTATTTTTTGCACGCAGCGTTAAACGTTAACGCGTATAAATTAACTCTGGTATTACAATCCGAGCGCATTTTTTCATCCGTCAAAAAATAACGCTCATAAAAACGATGCGCACAAAGTAACGTTACGCGCAGAAATCAGTGAGTGCAATGTATTTTTTACGCGAGTTTTACGCGAGTTTTTTTTTTGAGAAAGGATTTTACCAGGAAGGATACATTGAGATTTCTTTCGTTTTCAAGTATGTCCTGGGTGGCGAGCATGTACCGTTAGTTGTCTTGCCCAAGGACACTTACTGGAGAGGTGCTCATCGGGATCAAACCCATGACTCCACAGGCTCTCTCCACGCAGAGCAGTGATGTAACCTCTACTCCACCCAGCGAGTCTGTCATTTTTTCCGCGAGTCCATAATTTTTTAGGCAAGTCCATAATTTTTTTTACGCAAGTGCGTCATTTTTTATGCAAGTCTGTCATTTTTTTTACGCTTGTCCATCATTTTTTTACAGTTTGGTAGGTCAGGTTGTTACAATTTGCAATTACCACCAGCTTTTCAAAGACGTTAAAATTATGCGCCCAAACGCTGTGCGTTAAATTTTGCGCATAGAATGTAATACCATCCACGTACCAGCGCACAAACGCAGTTGAGCTCACAATGATAAGTACAGGACGCGCACAGTTCATTATGCTCGCGCAGGTCCATCCGCGTTAAACATTAACGCGCATTTTGCCCCTCGCGTTAATGCGTTTTTGTGCACGCGCACTTTTTTGCGCGAAGAATGTAATAGGGCCCTATATGTTTTTTGTTTTACCCCTGTATCTCACAATCAGTTAAAACTAGAGAGTTATGTTTGATATCATTGGAAAGGCCAGAGCATGTTATGTGTAAAATGAAAATAAAATAAATTAATTAATTATTAAAAAATAAAAGTGTAAGCGCCATATTACATACTTGGTGCTAACTTAACCAGTGCAGTTGTAAACTTAAAACCTCCATCTATACTATAAAAGAGTAAACCTTCAAGTGTCCGTCGCCAAAAGCGACATTTGAAAGTGGCCGTTAAAACAAACAGGTAGCTGCGCGTGCCGGCCGCCTGCAAAAAAAAAAAAAAAATCGGCACGAGCCGCGCGCAGCTACCCGTGTGTTTAAACGCCGCAAGCCCCGATCCTCCAGCGGTGACTTCTTCCGGCTGTCGCGGCCTGCTCGGCGGGCATCCAGGCTCAGGCGAGCCCCCGGCTTGGTTTGGGCCTACAGGCCCAGCCGAGCCGGGGACTCGCCTAAGCCTAGAGGCCGGCCGAGCAGCCAGCGACAGCCGGAGGACGGTCACCGCTGGAGCTCCGGGCCGAAGTTCCCAAAACATACTCCCCTAAATCGGCCCTGAGCTCCAGCGGTGACCTCCTCCGGCCGAGTAGGCTGCTAGGCGGCCTCCAGGCTCAGGCGAGCCCCCGGCTTGGCTTGGGCCTACAGGCCCAGCCGAGCCG
The DNA here is from genome assembly GCA_009667805.1 of Leptobrachium leishanense. Classification (NCBI taxonomy): domain Eukaryota; kingdom Metazoa; phylum Chordata; class Amphibia; order Anura; family Megophryidae; genus Leptobrachium; species Leptobrachium leishanense. The sequence goes on from CM019065.1 coordinate 23,221,755, forward strand.
GGGACTCGCCTAAGCCTAGAGGCCGCCGAGCAGCCAGTGACAGCCGGAGGACGGTCACCGCTGGAGCTCAGGGCCGATGTTGCCTACACATACTCCCCTACATTGAACCTGAGCTCCAGCGGTGACTTCCTCCTGGCGAGCAGGCTGCTAGGCCGGCCTCCAGGCTCAGGCGAGCCCCCGGCTTGGCTTGGGCCTACAGGCCCAGCCGAGCCGGGGACTCGCCTAAGCCTGGAGGCCGGCCGAGCAGCCTGCGACAGCTGGAGGACAGCCACCGGTGGAGCTCCGGGCAAAGTAAGAGGATGTTGCCTACACATACTCACCGACATCGGCCCTTAGCTCCTCCAGTGATGGCGGTCCCGCTTCCAGCGTCCTCTCTCTCTCTCCGTTGGTCGCCGGTATGACGTCACGAAAGCCTTTGACCCCGGGTCAAAATGCCAGGGTCAAAGGCTTTTGTTACATCATGCCAGCGACCAACGAAGAGAGAGAGGACGCTGGAAGCGGGACGCCATCGCTGGAGGAGCTAAGGGCCGATGTCGGTGAGTATGTGTAGGCAACATCCCCCTACATTGGCCCGGAGCTCCAGCGGTGGCTGTCGCAGGCAGCTCGGCCGGCCTCCAGGCTTAGGCGAGCCCCCGGCTCGGCTGGGCCTGTAGGCCCAAGCCAAGCCGGGGGCTCGCCTGAGCCTGGAGGCCGGCCGAGCAGCCTGCGACAGCCAGAGGACGGTCACCGCTGGAGCTCCGGGCCAAAGTAAGAGGATGTTGCCTACACATACTCACCGACATCGGCCTTAGCTCCTCCAGCGATGGCGGTCCCGCTTCCAGCGTCCTCTCTCTCTCTCCGTTGGTCGCCGGTATGACGTCACGAAAGCCTTTGACCCCGGTCAAAATGCCGGGGTCAAAGGCTTTCGTTACATCATGCCAGCGACCAACGAAGAGAGAGAGGACGCTGGAAGCGGGACCGCCATCGCTGGAGGAGCTAAGGGCCGATGTCGGTGAGTATGTGTAGGCAACATCCCCCTACATTGGCCGGTGCTCCAGCGGTGGCTGTCGCAGGCAGCTCGGCCGGCCTCCAGGCTTAGGCGAGCCCCCGGCTCGGCTGGGCCTGTAGGCCAAGCCAAGCCGGGGGCTCGCCTGAGCCTGGAGGCCGGCCGAGCAGCCTGCGACAGCCAGAGGACGGTCAACGCTGGAGCTCAGGGCCGAAGTTGCAAAAACACACTCCCCTACATCGGCCCTGAGCTCCAGCGGTGACTTCCTCCGGGCGAGCAGGTTGCTAGGCCGGACTCCAGGCTCAGGCGAGCCCCCGGCTTGGCTTGGGCCTACAGGCCCAGCCGAGCCGGGGACTCGCCTAAGCCTAGAGGCCGCCGAGCAGCCAGCGACAGCCGGAGGACGGTCACCGCTGGAGCTCAGGGCCAATGTAGGAGGATGTTGCCTACACATACTCACCTACATCGGCCCTTAGCTCCTCCAGCGATGGCGGTCCCGCTTCCAGCGTCCTCTCTGTCTCTGTTGGTCGTCGGTATGACCCAGGGTCAAAGGCTTTTGTGATGTCATACCGGTGACCAACCGGTGACCACAGAGAGAGGACACTGGAAGCGGGACTGCCATCGCTGGAGGGCCGATGTAGGTGAGTATGTGCTCTCCACACCCACCCTGCTTGCTCGGCCGTATCCAAGCTTAGGCGAGCCCCCGGCTTGGCCTGGGCTTAGAGGCCCAGCCGAGCCGGGGACTCACCTAAGCATGGAGGCCGGCCGAATTGCCTGCTCGGGCGTCCTCCAGGCTCAGGCGAGTCCACGGCTCGGCTGGGCCTCTAGGCCCAAGCCAAGCCCGGTGCTCGCCTAAGCTTGGATGCCGCCCGAGCTACTTGCTTGGCCAGCATCCAGGCTAAGGCAAGCCCCCGGCTTGGCCTGGGCCTAGAGGCCCAGCCGAGCCGGGGGCTCGCCTGAGCCTGTATGCCGGCCATACACACACACACTGTAAAAACCATATATGTGTGTGTATATATATCCACATGGGGTTACAGTGTGTGTGTGTGTGTATATATATATATATGGACTGCGCATGCGCACAGCCCACGGGGTGCTGTGGCGGTTGGATGCGCGCACAGCCGGGTGCGGGCGCGCCACCCACCGCAGCACGCCCAAAGCGTCCTACGGAGGTTTGCTGCACGCGCATCCAACCTCCGTTGGACGCTTTGGGCGTGCTGCGGCAGGTGGCGCGCACGCATCAAACCGCAACAGCCTGTTACGGAGGTTGCCACGCGCCTGAGCCCAGTGCCTGAGCGCAGAGCCCAGCGCCTGAGCCCAGCGCCTGAGCGCAGAGCCCAGCGCCTGAGCGCAGAGCCCAGCGCCTGATCGCAGAGCCCAGCGCAGAGCCCAGCACCTGAGCCCAGCGCCTGAGCGCAGAGCCCAGCACAAGAGCCCAGCGCCTGAGCGCAGAGCCCAGCACAAGAGCCCAGCGCCTGAGCCCAGCGCCTGAGCCCAGCGCCTGAGCGCAGAGCCCAGCGCCTGAGCGCAGAGCCCAGTGCCTGAGCGCAGAGCCCAGCACCTGAGCCCAGTGCCTGAGCGCAGAGCCCAGCGCCTGAGCCAGCGCCTGAGCCCAGCGCCTGAGCGCAGAGCCCAGCGCCTGAGCGCAGAGCCCAGCGCCTGAGCAGAGCCCAGCGCCTGAGCGCAGACCCAGCGCCTGAGCCCAGCGCCTGAGCGCAGAGCCCAGCGCCTGAGCGCAGAGCCTAGCGCCTGAGCCCAGCGCCTGAGCCCAGCGCCTGAGCCAGCGCCTGAGCCCAGCGCCTGAGCGCCTGAGCCCAGCGCCTGAGCGCCTGAGCCCAGCGCCTGAGCGCAGAGCCCAGCGCCTGAGCGCAGAGCTGAGCGCAGAGCCCAGCGCCTGCGCACAGCGCAGAGCCCAGCGCCTGAGCAGAGCCCAGCGCCTGAGCCCAGTACCTGAACACAGCCCAGTGCAGAGCACAGAGCAGAGCGCCAAGCAGAGCACAATAGATGGCACAGAGCAGAGCACAACCCATTAAAGGCACAGAGCCGAGCACAATAAACGCCACAGAGCCGAGCGCAATAAACGCCACAGAGCCGAGCACAATAAACGCCACAGAGCCGAGCACAATAAACGCCACAGAGCCAAGCACAGCACAATATACGGCACAAAGCACAGCACAATAAACGGCACAAAGCACAGCACAATAAACAGCGCCGAGCACAGAACCAAGCACAACACAATAAACGGCGCAGAGCACAATAAAAAGCAGAGCACAATATATATGGCATGGAGCAGAGCACAGAGCCTATGTGCAGAGCCCAGCACAGAGCCGAGCAAAACAGAATAAACGGCACAGAGCCAAGCACAATAAACGCCACAGAGCCAAGCACAATAAACGCCACAGAGCCGAGCACAATAAACGCCACAGAGCCAAGCACAATAAACGCCACAGAGCCAAGCACAGCACAATAAACGCCACAGAGCCAAGCACAGCACAATAGACGCCACAGAGCCAAGCACAATAAACGGCAACAGCGCCGAGCACAGCACAATATACGGCACAGAGCACAGCACAATAAACAGCACAGCCAATCACAGCACAATAAACGGCGCCGAGCACAGAACCAAGCACAACACAATAAACGGCGCAGAGCACAATAAAAAGCAGAGCACAATATACGGCACGGAGCAGAGCACAGAGCCGATGTGCAGAGCCCAGCACAGAGCCGAGCAAAACAGAATAAACGCCACAGAGCCGAGCACAATAAACGCCACAGAGCCGAGCACAGTACAATAGACGGCACAGAGCCGAGCACAACAGAATAAACGGCACAGAGCCGAGCACAGAGCCAAACACAGCACAATAAATGGCACCGAACCAAGCACAACGCACCACACTTATCAATAGACTGCCCTCTGGGCAGGCTTTACACCTAGCAGGCTATAATGGCTCTGGGAAGTTTACAACAACTCTGGTTAAGTTAGCACCAACTATGTAATATATGGCCCTAAGTTTGTTTTTTTTTTTATAGTGCAGCACTATTGTTCACTTTTCAATTATAATGTGAGCAATGATGCTGCATGAACTCACCTTCTCATTTCCCACAATGAAAAATTTTGTGGTTTTTTTTCAGTTTTAATTAAAATAGAGTATTTTCTCAGAAAAATACAGTAACAGCTTCCCATTTCAATTTTTTTTTTAATAAGTGTACCTCATATAATATATAACCATAAAGGCTCAGATGATAAAATGTTAAAAAAATTATTTTCCACGCTGTAAATGATTTAAATCTGAATGTAAATTCACATATTTTTTACATTTTTTGTTATTTCATTCTGACTGGACATGATGTATACATATAATAATGATATACACTATATTGCCAAAGTATTCGCTCACCCATCCAAATAATTAGAATCAGGTGTTCCAATCACTTCCATGGCCACAGGTATATAAAATCAAGCACCTAGGCATGCAGATTGTTTTTACAAACATTTGTGAAAGAATAAGTCGATCTCAGGAGCTCAGTGAATTTCAGCGTGGAACTGTGATAGGATGCCACCTGTGCAACAAATCCAGTCGTGAAATTTCCTCGCTCCTAAATATTCCACAGTCAACTGTCAGCTGTATTATAAGAACGTGGAAGTGTTTGGGAACGATAGCAACTCAGCCACGAAGTGGTAGGCCACATACACTGGCAGAGCAGGGTCAGCGGATGCTGAGGCGCATAGTGCGAAGAGGTCACCAACTTTCTGCAGAGTCAATTGCTACAGACCTCCAAACTTCATGTGGCCTTCAGATTAGCTCAAGAACAGTGCGCAGAGAACTTCATGGAATGTGTTTCCATGGCCGAGGAGAAGCTGCATCCAAGCCATACATCACCAAGTGCAAAGCAAGGCATCGGATGCAAAGGTGTAAAGCAAGCCGCCACTGGACTCTAGAGCAGTGGAGATGCGTTCTCTGGAGTGACGTATCGCGCTTCTCCATCTGGCAATCTGATGGATGAGTCTGGGTTTGGCGGTTGCCAGGAGAACGGTACTTGTCTGACTGCATTGTGTGCCAAGTGTAAAGTTTGGTGGAGGAGGGATTATGGTGTGGGGTTGTTTTTCAGGAGCTGGGCTTGGCCCCTTAGTTCCAGTGAAAGGAACTCTGAATGCTTCAGCATACCAAGACATTTTGGACAATTCCATGCTTCCACTTTGTGGGAACAGTTTGGAGCTGGCCTCTTCCAACACGACTGTGCACCAGTGCACAAAGCAAAGTCCATAAAGACATGGATGACAGAGTCTGGTGTGGATGAACTTGACTGGCCTGCACAGAGTCCTCCTGACCTCAACCCGATAGAACACCTTTGGGATGAATTAGAGTGGAGACTGAGAGCCAGGCCTTCTCGTCCAACATCAGTGTGTGACCTCACAAATGCACTTTTGGAAGAATGGTCAAAAATTCCCATAAACACACTCCTAAACCTTGTTGACAGCCTTCCCAGAAGAGTTGAAGCTGTTATAGCTGCAAAGGGTGGACCATCGTCATATTGAACCCTATGGATTAGGAATGGGATATCACTTAAATTCATATTCGAGTCAAGGCAGGTGAGTGAATACTTTTGGCAATATAGTGTATTATGAATCTGCTGAGTCTGACGTTAAAAAAAAAGGATATATTATTTGTCTGGGTCGTACAATAAAACATGACTTCAAATCGCGTTTAAACACAATGACCACAAAATGGTAAAAATGAGCTCAGCACACAGAGGTGAAATGGCTGAGAAGCGAAAGGGTTAACCGCTTCGCTGCGGAGGTCGCGCTCAGCGCGTCCACCCGCAGGTAGCGTTGGCTGCTGAGTACACGCTGAGCGCGTCCTCCCTTTGCAGCCAGCGATTGGCTGGATTCCGGCCGAACGCTGTGCCCCCAAGTGCGGGCTGACATCCTTGATGTTAGCTAAGCATCCGGGACCACCGCGGGCGGCGCAATGACCTCTATTGCAGGCGCACCCTCCACGAGTGTGGAGAAGGTGCCTGAAAGAGAGGGGGGGGAGAGGTCCTTTGGACCTCTCTCCCTCCCCTTCAGTTTGGGCCAGCGATCAAATCCAGGCACGGTTTGGAAGGGCACAGCCTGCCCTTCCAAACTGTGTCTGGCTTTAAACCCTTGGGGACCGGATCACAATTCGGCGCCAAAAAGCGCCAGATAGCAATACTTTCCAGGAGCTGACCTACATCTTGGATGTCGGCCAATCTCCCGGGACCTCCCTCTGACGAGTGGCGTCATCATGCATAGCGCGATGACGTCAGTTTTGGAGTTGACCCCTAGCTGCCACCAATGGTGGAGATAGGGGGTTCCAATAAACCCCCTATCTCCCGATCCGTGAAAGCTAGGGGTTAATGGCATAAGAGCATGGCCTTTCCAACGATACCAAACATGACCATGTTAAATGTAAAGAAAAAAAATTTAATAAAAAAATATTTAAAAATAAAAAAATTCAAGGTTTTTTTGTTGTTTTGTTTTTGTTAATGCAGCAATATTGTTCCCATTTCAATTATAATGTGAACAATGATGCTGTACTAACGATTTTTGTGTGGGGTGTGTTTGTTAAAAATTGCGTGTCCCCGTTTCTAATATTTTTAACAAGCGCAACCCATAGAAAATATAGCCACAAACGCTCACATGTTAAAATGTGAAAAAAAAAACTTTACACGTTGTAAATTATTGACAAAATTTTATTGCATTTTTTGTTATAATATACAGACAGAACATGACGTATACATATAATAATGATATATTATGAATCTGCCAAGTCTGCCGGAAAGAACGATATATAATATGTCTGAGTCATATAATAAAATATGGCTTCAAAACGCGTTTAAACATGATGAGCGAAACCAGTAAAAATGACCTCAGCACACAGGTGTGAAATGGCTCAGCAGCGAAAGGGTTAAAGAAAAATTGCTTGAAAAGAATCTAAATATGAGGCAAAATGGGTAAATTAAAAAATAATTCCACCGCTTTGAGGGAGGCAGTTTAAATAAGAATGTGATTGCACACATGTGAGAAATTATGGTGGGCGGGAGATACTGGGAAGACCAGGGAAGAAAATGCAAAGCGCAAGTTTAAGAGACAGGACATTGTGACCTTTTCAATGCTTTTGCATATTTAACCCATTCACACCCAAAGTCGAGTTCTCTTGATTTTGCATTGTAATCCATTGAAAAGCAATCATTAGCATATTGTCACACATTTTTAAAGGCAGATTAGTGCACCCCTTGTGGAGAAACAAATTCAACTGCCTTATCTATCTCCAGGCACCCTGAAGAGAGATAAAACAAGCTGCAAATTGCAGCCACAAACCTCACTGTAACAAAAAGTTCAGAAACTTGGGGCTGCATAACAATAACTGGGGAGAGAGCAGAATACATCTACTGCTCTGGGGTTACCCATTGCTGTACAGGGATAAGATTTAGGGGGTTATAATCAGTGAAAATTCCTGTACAGTACAGATACAAGGAAGGTGTTGCTGTAATTCCGATACATAGGCATTATGCAGCACATACAGGTATTGGTATCTTTTGGAAGCTGCATTGCTAATAATCTCATTCTGATCACTACAAATAAACAAGTACAAGAAAAACAACAAAAAAACTATCAGGTCTATTCAAAGAAAGGTGAAACTAAGGAGCTCACCATGGTACTGAAACATACAGGGTTATTCAGAGAAAGATGAAAACCAGGAGAATTGGCAGGATAAGAGAACAATCTAGACCAAATAGCCAATTTGGAAAGTGAGATAAATGGGAGAATTTTTCTGGTTTGGCTACTTTGACCTCCAATTTTCACTTCTCCTGCCAATTCTCCTGAGTTTCACCTTTCTTTGAATAGACCTATATCTTAGCCCAGCAATATCTGTGGAAAATTCCCATTTTAACCCTATATTTGTCTGTGAAATTTCTCAAATGCACACACTGTGTAAAGTCAAAGATAGTATATAGCAATGGTAGACACCAGCTACCTAATCATACTTTATTTGGTGTACATAAACAAAAAAACAACCGACCGTATAAAAAAAAATATACTTATAAAATATATCACCCAAAGGATGATGATTGACCAAACCGTGGATAGGTAACCAATTGCTTGTCATACGTGGTACAATACCAATATTGAGAAAATTGGCAAATAGCAATTAGATTACTCTGAATGCGATATGGAGCATGTGATGCAATATTCCAAAGGGCACAACGTGATGGTTATACTCTAATGTTGTACACAGCAATAATTGGAGACAATTGAACGGCGCGGGTTCCCACAGATTCCCACAGATTGCCACAATGGCACAATGACAGCTACGCCCTCATTGATAGGGGCAAAATCACAAAATTTAAGAGTGGGTAACCAAAACCCAAGCAGCCGTCCAGCTATAAATATATACTCCTATACTACAATTACAAGTGCAGCAATAATGAGCCAGCCCCTTATGAAGTGTGAAGATTGCAACAATCTTATGTTCAAATAGACCATGCCAATGTCACATTAATCATAATTGGAGTGATGACCACTGCGCCCTCATTGATAGGGGCGAATAACAGTGATACACGCTTGGTAATGGGAACATACAACTGTTAAAACACCTTACTTCTCGACATGTTTCGCCGCCTAAACAACTGCGGCTTTTTCAAGAGATGAGACCCCGCTGGCTTCTCCTCCTTAAATAGTTGCAACCAGATTGTTGTGTCAAAGGTCAATTAAATATTACCATTCACTCGGCATCTGACGTCAGTGGATCCGCCTCCCTTCATTAATTCCACCTCTTACAACATGTGAAAATTAATTAAGTCTTGGTGGAAAAAAAAAAAGGGAGCTGACATATAATGTAGCAGTGTACAATCAACAGGCTCGTTATTGTGCATTATTGTGCATAGAAGTGGTGTGTGCAGATACAAAAACTACCACCAAAAAGGGAGCAATTGCCATATATACACGCTTGTATTACATAGTTATACATAGTTATATAGGCTGAAAAAAGACATGCGTCCATCGGGTTCAGCCTCTCCCACATAACCTACTGCTGTTGATCCAAAAGAAGGCAGAAAACCCAGTCTGAAATATGCAACATACCGGGAAAAAATTCCTTCTTGACCCCAGAATGGCAGTCAGATTTCTCCTTGGATCAAGAAGCTTTTACCCACATATTAAATATTATAACCCTTAATATTCTGTGTCTGCAGGAAGTCATCCAGTCATTTTTTAAAAGTCTGTACAGTCTCTGACCCAACCACCTCAACAGGCAGAGAATTCCACAGCTTTATTGTTCTCACCGTAAAATAACCCTTCCTATGCTTTAAGCTAAATTTTCTTTCTTCCAGTCTAAATGGATGACCCCTTGTCCTATGTATAGTCCTGTTAATGAATAGGTTATCAGACAATGGTTGATAATGGCCCCGTATATATATTTATATAAGGTTATCAGATCCCCTCTAAGGCGCCGTTTCTCTAAACTAAACAGGTTTAAGCTTGTTAGTCTTTCCTCATAACTTAACCCTTCCATTCCCCTTATTAATTTCGTTGCCCGTCTCTGCACTTTTTCTAATGCTATAATATCTTTTTTTAAGACAGGTGCCCAAAATTGCACGGCATATTCAAGGTGCGGCCTGACCATTGATTTATACAGAGGCAAAATTATGTTTTCATCCTGTGAGAGAACTCCCCTTTTAATGCATGCCAATACCTTGCTGGCCTTGGCGGCTGCTGTTTGACATTGCACATTGTTACTTAGTTTGAAGTCTATGATTATTCCCAAATTCTTCTCCTGCTTGGATTTCCCTAACTCCGTACCATTTAGGGTATAAATTACTTGTGTGTTCTTCACTCCAAAGTGCATAAATTTGCATTATCTAGATTAAATCTCATCTGCCATTTAAGTGCCCAGTCCCCCAATCTATCTAAATCCCTCTGCAGCGAAGTAACATCCTGCTCACATTGTATTACTTTTCCTAGTTTTGTGTCATCTGCAAACACTGATACATGACTTTCAATGCCTATCTCAAGGTCATTTATAAATAAATTGAATAGTATTGGTCCTATAACAGACCCCTGAGGGACACCACTTACCACTGATGTCCATCTTGAAAATGTACCATTTATGACCACTCTCTGTACCCTATCTTTTATCCAGTTTTCTATCCAAGAACAAGTATTTTCATCTAGACCATTTTTTCTCAATTTAAATAGTAACCTTTTGTTGTGTGGAACTGCGTTCGCATAGATTGCAGTGCCCTAATGGAAAGTAGTGATTGACGATCTTACAGACTAAAAGGTGGGATAAAGAGAAAGTTGTTATGCTGAGAGAGCCCTGCAAGGGTTCCCCATAGTAAAGGTGTCTCAAAACAGACATCCTCTTTACATCATGCTGTCTCACCTGAAGCCCATAGTTGCTGCTACACAAAAAGCACCAATTGGCTTCCCTATAATAATAATAATAAAGCTGGTATGCCCCCCAATGCGCAGGACGTAACATTGTTTGTGTGCGTTTATTTATTTTTTTATGTAAAGACTAGTTGTAAAGCCTGCCCAGAGGGCAGTCTATTGTGGATATACTGCCCCTGCTCATGTATACTGCCCCAGCTCGTGGATACTGCCCCAGCTCGTGGATATTGCCCCAGCACGTGGATACTGCCCCAGCACGTGGATATTGCCCCAGCACGTGGATATTGCCCCAGCACGTGGATATTGCCCCAGCTCGTGGATATTGCCCCAGCAACGTGGATACTGCCCCAGCACGTGGATATTGCCCCAGCACGTGGATATTGCCCCAGCTCGTGGATATTGCCCCAGCACGTGGATACTGCCCCAGCACGTGGATACTGCCCCAGAACGTGGATACTGCCCCAGCACGTGGATACTGCCCCAGCACGTGGATATTGCCCCAGCACGTGGATATTGCCCCAGCACGTGGATATTGCCGCAGCACGTGGATTACTGCCCCAGCTCGTGGATACTGCCCTAGCACGTGGATATTGCCCCAGCACGTGGATATTGCCCCAGCTCGTGGATACTGCCCCAGCTCGTGGATACTGCCCTAGCACGTGGATATTGCCCCAGCACGTGGATGGATACTGCCCCAGCACGTGGATATTGCCCCAGCTCGTGGATACTGCCCCAGCTCCTGGATATTGCCCCAGCACGTGGATACTGCCCCAGCACGTGGATATTGCCCCAGCACGTGGATATTGCCCCAGCACGTGGATACTGCCCCAGCACGTGGATACTGCCCCAGCACGTGGATACTGCCCCAGCACGTGGATATTGCCCCAGCTCGTGGATACTGCCCCAGCACGTGGATACTGCCCAGCACATGGATATTGCCCCAGCACGTAGATTGATACTGCCCCAGCACGTGGATACTGCCCCAGCACGTGGATGGATACTGCCCCAGCACGTGGATACTGCCCCAGCACGTGGATACTGCCCCAGCACGTGGATATTGCCCCAGCTCGTGGATACTGCCCCAGCACGTGGATATTGACCCAGCACGTGGATATTGACCCAGCACGTGGATATTGCCCCAGCACGTGGATATTGCCCCAGCACGTGGATATTGCCCCAGCACGTGGATACTGCCCCAGCACGTGGATATTGCCCCAGCTCGTGGATACTGCCCCAGCACGGGATATTGCCCCAGCACGTGGATATTGCCCCAGCACGTGGATATTGACCCAGCACGTGGATATTGCCCCAGCACGTGGATATTCCCCAGCACGTGGATACTGCCCCAGCTCGTGGATACTGCCCCAGCACGTGGATATTGCCCCAGCACGTGGATGGATACTGCCCCAGCACGTGGATATTGCCCCAGCTCGTGGATACTGCCCCAGCTCCTGGATATTGCCCCAGCACGTGATACTGCCCCAGCACGTGGATATTGACCCAGCACGTGGATATTGCCCCAGCACGTGGATATTGCCCCAGCACGTGGATACTGCCCCAGCACGTGGATACTGCCCCAGCACGTGGATACTGCCCCAGCACGTGGATATTGCCCCAGCTCGTGGATACTGCCCCAGCACGTGGATACTGCCCAGCACATGGATATTGCCCCAGCACGTGGATTGATACTGCCCCAGCACGTGGATACTGCCCCAGCACGTGGATACTGCCCCAGCACGTGGGTGGATACTGCCCCAGCACGTGGATACTGCCCCAGCACATGGATACTGCCCCAGCACGTGGATATTGCCCCAGCTCGTGGATACTGCCCCAGCACGTGGATACTGCCCAGCACGTGGATATTGCCCCAGCACGTGGATATTGACCCAGCACGTGGAATATTGCCCCAGCACGTGGATATTGCCCCAGCACGTGGATACTGCCCAGCACGTGGATACTGCCCCAGCTCGTGGATACTGCCCCAGCACGTGGATACTGCCCAGCACGTGGATATTGCCCAGCACGTGGATATTGCCCCAGCACGTGGATATTGCCCCAGCACGTGGATACTGCCCCAGCACGTGGATATTGCCCCAGCTCGTGGATACTGCCCCAGCACGTGGATACTGCCCAGCACGTGGATACTGCCCCAGCACGTGGATACTGCCCAAGCTCGTGGATACTGCCCAAGCACGTGGATACTGCCCCAGCACGTGGATATTGCCCCAGCTCGTGGATACTGCCCCAGCACGTGGATACTGCCCAGCACGTGGATACTGCCCAGCACGTGGATACTGCCCCAGCTCGTGGATACTGCCCCAGCACGTGGATACTGCCCAGCACGTGGATATTGCCCCAGCACGTGGATATTGACCCAGCACGTGGATACTGCCCCAACTCGTGGATACTGCCCCAGCACGTGGATACTGCCCAGCACGTGGATATTGCCCCAGCATGTGGATATTGACCCAGAACGTGGATATTGCCCCAGCACGTGGATATTGCCCCAGCTCGTGGATACTGCCCCAGCACGTGGATACTGCCCCAGCACGTGGATACTGCCCCAGCACGTGGATGGATACTGCCCCAGCACGTGGATACTGCCCCAGCACGTGGATACTGCCCCAGCTCGTGGATACTGCCAAGCTCGTGGATACTGCCCCAGCACGTGGATACTGCCCCAGCACGTGGATATTGACCCAGCACGTGGATACTGCCCCAGCTCGTGGATACTGCCCAGCACGTGGATATTGCCCCAGCACGTGGATACTGCCCCAGCACGTGGATACTGCCCCAGCACGTGGATACTGCCCAGCACGTGGATACTGCCCCAGCACGTGGATATCGCCCCAGCACGTGGATACTGCCCCAGCACGTGGGTGGATACTGCCCCAGCACGTGGATACTGCCCCAGCACGTGGATACTGCCCCAGCACGTGGATATTGCCCCAGCTCGTGGATACTGCCCCAGCACGTGGATACTGCCCAGCACGTGGATATTGCCCCAGCACGTGGATATTGACCCAGCACGTGGATATTGCCCCAGCACGTGGATATTGCCCCAGCACGTGGATACTGCCCAGCACGTGGATACTGCCCCAGCTCGTGGATACTGCCCCAGCACGTGGATACTGCCAGCACGTGGATATTGCCCCAGCACGTGGATATTGACCCAGCACGTGGATATTGCCCCAGCACGTGGATATTGCCCCAGCACGTGGATACTGCCCCAGCACGTGGATATTGCCCCAGCTCGTGGATACTGCCCCAGCACGTGGATACTGCCCCAGCACGTGGATACTGCCCCAGCTCGTGGATACTGCCCAAGCTCGTGGATACTGCCCAAGCACGTGGATACTGCCCCAGCACGTGGATATTGCCCCAGCTCGTGGATACTGCCCCAGCACGTGGATACTGCCCAGCACGTGGATACTGCCCCAGCACGTGGATACTGCCCCAGCTCGTGGATACTGCCCCAGCACGTGGATACTGCCCAGCACGTGGATATTGCCCCAGCACGTGGATATTGACCCAGCACGTGGATACTGCCCCAGCTCGTGGATACTGCCCCAGCACGTGGATACTGCCCAGCACGTGGATATTGCCCCAGCATGTGGATATTGACCCAGAACGTGGATATTGCCCCAGCACGTGGATATTGCCCCAGCTCGTGGATACTGCCCCAGCACGTGGATACTGCCCCAGCACGTGGATACTGCCCCAGCACGTGGATGGATACTGCCCCAGCACGTGGATACTGCCCCAGCACGTGGATACTGCCCCAGCTCGTGGATACTGCCCAAGCTCGTGGATACTGCCCCAGCACGTGGATACTGCCCCAGCACGTGGATATTGACCCAGCACGTGGATACTGCCCCAGCTCGTGGATACTGCCCAGCACGTGGATATTGCCCCAGCACGTGGATATTGACCCAGCACGTGGATACTGCCCCAGCACGTGGATACTGCCCCAGCACGTGGATACTGCCCCAGCACGTGGATATCGCCCCAGCACGTGGATACTGCCCAGCACGTGGGTGGATACTGCCCCAGCACGTGGATACTGCCCCAGCACGTGGATACTGCCCCAGCACGTGGATATTGCCCCAGCTCGTGGATACTGCCCCAGCACGTGGATACTGCCCAGCACGTGGATATTGCCCCAGCACGTGGATATTGCCCCAGCACGTGGATATTGCCCCAGCACGTGGATACTGCCCCAGCACGTGGATACTGCCCCAGCTCGTGGATACTGCCCCAGCACGTGGATACTGCCCAGCACGTGGATATTGCCCCAGCACGTGGATATTGACCCAGCACGTGGATATTGCCCCAGCACGTGGATATTGCCCCAGCACGTGGATATTGCCCCAGCACGTGGATACTGCCCCAGCACGTGGATATTGCCCCAGCTCGTGGATACTGCCCAGCACGTGGATACTGCCCCAGCTCGTGGATACTGCCCAAGCTCGTGGATACTGCCCAAGCACGTGGATACTGCCCCAGCACGTGGATATTGCCCCAGCTCGTGGATACTGCCCCAGCACGTGGATACTGCCCAGCACGTGTGATACTGCCCCAGCACGTGGATACTGCCCCAGCTCGTGGATACTGCCCCAGCACGTGGATACTGCCCAGCACGTGGATATTGCCCCAGCACGTGGATATTGACCAGCACGTGGATACTGCCCCAGCTCGTGGATACTGCCCCAGCACGTGGATACTGCCCAGCACGTGGATATTGCCCCAGCATGTGGATATTGACCAGAACGTGGATATTGCCCCAGCACGTGGATATTGCCCCAGCTCGTGGATACTGCCCCAGCACGTGGATACTGCCCCAGCACGTGGATACTGCCCAAGCACGTGGATGGATACTGCCCCAGCACGTGGATACTGCCCCAGTACGTGGATACTGCCCCAGCTCGTGGATACTGCCCAAGCTCGTGGATACTGCCCCAGCACGTGGATACTGCCCCAGCACGTGGATACTGCCCCAGCTCGTGGATACTGCCCAGCACGTGGATATTGCCCCAGCACGTGGATATTGACCCAGCACGTGGATACTGCCCCAGCACGTGGATACTGCCCCAGCACGTGGATACTGCCCCAGCACGTGGATATCGCCCCAGCACGTGGATATTGCCCCAGCACGTGGATAACCCAGCACGTGGATATTGCCCCAGCACGTGGATATTGCCCCAGCACATGGATATTGCCCCAGCACGTGGATACTGCCCCAGCACGTGGATATTGCCCCAGCTCGTGGATACTGCCCCAGCACGTGGATACTGCCCCAGCACGTGGATACTGCCCCAGCTCGTGGATACTGCCCAAGCTCGTGGATTACTGCCCAAGCACGTGGATACTGCCCCAGCACGTGGATATTGCCCCAGCTCGTGGATACTGCCCCAGCACGTGGATACTGCCCAGCACGTGGATACTGCCCCAGCACGTGGATACTGCCCCAGCTCGTGGATACTGCCCCAGCACGTGGATACTGCCCAGCACGTGGATATTGCCCCAGCACGTGGATATTGACCCAGCACGTGGATACTGCCCCAGCTCGTGGATACTGCCCCAGCACGTGGATACTGCCCAGCACGTGGATATTGCCCCAGCATGTGGATATTGACCCAGAACGTGGATATTGCCCCAGCACGTGGATATTGCCCCAGCTCGTGGATACTGCCCCAGCACGTGGATACTGCCCCAGCACGTGGATACTGCCCCAGCACGTGGATGGATACTGCCCCAGCACGTGGATACTGCCCCAGCACGTGGATACTGCCCCAGCTCGTGGATACTCAAGCTCGTGGATACTGCCCCAGCACGTGGATACTGCCCCAGCACGTGGATACTGCCCCAGCTCGTGGATACTGCCCAGCACGTGGATACTGCCCAAGCTCGTGGATACTGCCCCAGCACGTGGATACTGCCCCAGCACGTGGATACTGCCCCAGCTCGTGGATACTGCCCAGCACGTGGATATTGCCCCAGCACGTGGATATTGACCCAGCACGTGGATACTGCCCCAGCACGTGGATACTGCCCCAGCACGTGGATACTGCCCCAGCACGTGGATATCGCCCCAGCACGTGGATATGGCCCCCCCGCTCGTGGATATGGCCCCCGCTCGTGGATATGGCCCCCCCGCTCGTGGATATGGCCCCCCCGCTCGTGGATATACTCACCTACATCGGCCCTCCAGCGATGGCGGTCCCGCGTCCCGCTTCCAGCGTCCTCTCTCGCTCCGTTGGTCGCCGGGATGACGTCACGAAAGCCTTTGACCCCCGGGTCAAAGGCTTTCGTGACGTCATTCCGGCGAACAACGGAGCGAGAGAGGACGCTGGAAGCGGGACCGCCATCGCTGGAGGAGCTAAGGGCCGATGTAGGTGAGTATGTGTCCCCCTACATTGGCCCAGAGCCTCAGCGGTGGCTGTCGCAGGCTGCTCGGCCGGCCTCGAGGCTTAGGCAAGCCCCCGGCTCGGCTGGGCCTGTAGGCCCAAGCCAAGCCGGGGGCTCGCCTGAGCCTGGAGGCCGGCCGAGCAGCCTGCGACAGCCGGAGGACAGTCACCGCTGGAGCTCAGGGCTAATGTAGGTGAGTATGTGCTCTCCACACCCACCTGCTTACTCGGCCGGTATCCAAGCTTAGGCGAGCCCCCGGCTTGGGCCTAGAGGCCCAGCAGAGCCGGGGACTCGCCTGAGCATGGAGGACGCCCGAGCATGCAACTCGACCGGCCTCCATGCTCAGGCGAGTCCCCGGCTCGGCAGGGCCTCTAGGCCCAAGCCAAGCCGGGGGCTCGCCTAAGCTTGGATACCGGCCGAGCAAGCAGGGTGTGTGTGTGTGTGTGTGTAGAGCACATACTCACCTACATCGGCCTCGAGTCCTCCACCGGTTCCACACATACTCACCGACATCGGCCTTTAGCTCCTCCAGCGATGGCGGTCCCGCTTGCAGCATCCTCTCTCCGTTGCTCGCCAGGATGACGTCACGAAAGCCTTTGACCCCCGGGGTCAAAGGCTTTCGTGACGTCATTCCGGCGAGCAACGGAGAGAGAGAGGATGCTGCAAGCGGGACCGCCATCGCTGGAGGAGCTAAAGGCCGATGTCGGTGAGTATGTGTTAGGCAACATCGG
The DNA here is from genome assembly GCA_009667805.1 of Leptobrachium leishanense. Taxonomy (NCBI): domain Eukaryota; kingdom Metazoa; phylum Chordata; class Amphibia; order Anura; family Megophryidae; genus Leptobrachium; species Leptobrachium leishanense. The sequence goes on from CM019065.1 coordinate 23,239,291, forward strand.
TCCTGAGCTCCAGCGGTGACCTCCTCCGGCCGAGCAGGCTGCTCGGCCGGCCTCTACGCTTAGGCGAGTCCCCGGCTCGGCTGGGCCTGTAGGCCCAAGCCAAGCCGGGGGCTCGCCTAAGCCTAGAGGGCCGCCGAGCAGCCAGCGGCAGCCGGAGGAGGTCTCCGCTGGAGCTCAGGGCCGATTTTGGGGTGTGTTTGTTTGGGAACTTCGGCCCCGATCCTCCAGCGGTGACCACCTCCGGCTGCCGCTGGGTGCTCGGCGGGCCTCTAGGCTTAGGCGAGTCCCCGGCTCGGCTGGGCCTGTAGGCCCAAACCGAGCGGGGGCTCGCCTAAGCCTAGAGGCCCGCCGAGCAGCCAGCGGCAGCCGGAGGATGGTCACCGCTGGAGCTCAGGGCCGAGTTAGGGGAGTATGTTTTGGAACTTCGGCCCCGATCCTCCAGCGGTGACCTTCTCCGGCTGCCGCTGGCTGCTCGGCGGGCCTCTAGGCTTACGCGAGTCCCCGGCTCAGCTGGCCTGTAGGCCAAACCGAGCCGGGGGCTCGCCTAAGCCTAGAGGGCCGCCGAGCAGCCAGCGGCAGCCGGAGGAGGTCTCCGCTGGAGCTCAGGGCCGATTTTGGGGTGTGTTTGTTTGGAACTTCGGCCCCGATCCTCCAGCGGTGACCACCTCCGGCTGCCGCTGGTGCTCGGCGGGCCTCTAGGCTTAGGCGAGTCCCCGGCTCAGCTGGGCCTGTAGGCCCAAACCGAGCCGGGGGCTCGCCTGAGCCTGAAGACCCGCCGGAGGACGGTCACCGCTGGAGGATCGGGGCATCTGGCCGTGTAAACACACGGGTAGCTGCGCGCGGCTCGTGCCGTTTTTTTTTTTTTTTTTTTTTTCACGCGGCCGGCACGCGCAGCTACCTGTGTGTTCTAACGGCCGCTTTCAAATGTCCGTCGCGCATGCGCAGTAGGGTTTTGGCGACGGACAGTTTTTAGCTTATCCTTTTATAGTATAGATGCCAACAACCTCGCTATTGTGCATAGATATTAAGTATACAGGTAAAACGACTTCCTTCAAGAAAAGGGCGGGGGGGGGAAACCCCCACAAAAACAATAATTATATATATCGGCTTATATTGCGTTCTCATAATTTACCAGTACCCTAATGGGAAGTTTTAATATTATTATTATTATTATTCTTTATTTATAAAGCGCCAGCATATTCCGCAGCGCTGTACTATAAGCACAGTATAGACAGGGTTACAATACATTGAACAACATTTGACAAACAGTACAGGAGGAGATGAGGGCCCTATTCCCGTAGGAACTCACAATCTGGGAGGGATGGGGTTGGAAACAGGAGGAGAGGCAGTCTTGCAGGCTATATGGAGGAATGAGAAAAATATAAAAGGATATATATTAAACTAACAGGGCCCTACAACGGATTCCCCATAGTGGGGATGTGAAACATCCCATGTTCATGATACTGCCCCACCTAAGCCCATAGCGGCTGCCACACATAGGACGCCAATTGTCTTCCCTAGGAAAATAGTAATAATATACCCCCTAATGAGCTGGGCATTGCATTATTGGTATAATAACAAAAAATGAAGAGAGTATATGATACAAGAAAAAAAAAACAACAAAAAACGCACACAATTGGTGTTTCGTATGTTAACGTCAATTGTTGGATTAGTAAACGGAATTGCCACCTCAATCTTAAGGGCACTATAAGTGTATAACTATATACTGGGGGCAATTAACCGAAGGCCAAAGCGCAGTATCTAGAGACTAAACAGTCATTCATATTGGGGAAAAAAAAAAAAAAATTATAATAGGGCTTGTCCAAATCTTATCAAGCCGACATACGTTAGTGAAGAGGGTAGTATCGACTAATAGAATTAAATTGCAAAAATAACCAGAGGTGCCGGGGTCAAAGCTAAGGTTAATTAAAATAATAATGCAGCAATATTTCAATGGTCTGAAATGAAAGGAGTGAAGGTAAATCCCTCATTTAATCCTTCAGGATACAATGTACATAATTCATAAATCCAAAACGCCTCTCTTCGGCGTAGTCTTAAATCAAAATTTCCACGGCATGGACCAATTATTAATTGTTCAATCACTTGGAACCTCAAGGTGTCCGCATTCCCCCCATGTTCCGTTTTGAGGTGTCGTGCCACTGGAGTGTCGCGGATGTACCTTACGGATCTAGCATGTTCCAAGATCCTTTGGCATAGTGGCCGAATAGTTTTGCCAACATAGCATTTCCCGCATGTACACGTCATTAAATATACAACACCTTTCGAGCTACATTTAAAAAATTGTTTTGCTCGATACTCTTTTCCGTTGGGGTTGGACCATACTCCACTGCTATGTATGATGTACTTGCAGGCCTTACAATGACCGCAACGATAGGTCCCTTTTAGAGTAGTCGTCAACCAAGTTTGTTTGGAGGGTTTTGACAAATGGCTCCTAACTAGCTGATCTTCTAAATTTGAACATCTTCTTGATGTAAACATGGGTCTATCAGTGAGTACCTTCGCGAGATGGCGATCCTGTTTCAAAATGGGCCAATATCTGTTACAGATATCTTGTATGTCATTCCAACCTGCATCAAAATGTAATGCCCCGAGACGCCAGCACTGCAGGAAACCTAAAGGCAAGCCAGTTCCCTGTGGGGAGACTGGTAATTCTTCTAAACCAGGCTGAGCCAGCAACCAGGTGCTGGCTAATGCACCCTTATTCCCCTCTACAAAAAGGAACCACTCCCAAGGTTCAATGCTTCTGCATTACCTTGGTGAACACCAAGCTGACAGGGAGCTACCTCCTGTTCCTGCCTAAGAACATTAATCTGTTTTGTCTCCTCCAGCCCGTTGCCTCCTGTACTTGCATTCCACAGAATCCTCGGAGCCTGCTGCCCTGCATCTCGCAGAACCTTCAGCCTGCTGCCGAATCCTCATCCTGCTGCCCTGCACCTCGCATAATCCTCGGCCCGTTGCCCTCTGTACCTGCATTCCTCGGAGACTGCTGCCCTGCATCTTGCAGAATCTTCAGCCTGCTGCCGAATCCTCAACCTGCTGCCCTGCACCTCGCAGAATCCTCAGCCCGTTGCCTCCTGTACTTGCATTCCACAGAATCCTCGGAGCCTGCTGCCCTGCATCTCGCAGAATCTTCAACCGCTGCCGAATCCTCAACCTGCTGCCCTGCACCTCGCAGAATCCTCAGCCCGTTGCCCTCTGTACCTGCATTCCTCGGAGCCTGCTGCCCTGCATCTCGCAGAACCTTCAGCCTGCTGCCGAATCCTCATCCTGCTGCCCTGCACCTCGCAGAATCCTCAGCCGTTGCCCTCTGTACCTGCATTCCTCGGAGCCTGCTGCCCTGCATCTTGCAGAATCTTCAGCCCGCTGCCGAATCCTCAACCTGCTGCCCTGCACCTCGCAGAATCCTCAGCCCGTTGCCCTCTGTACCTGCATTCCTCGGAGCCTGCTGCCCTGCATCTCGCAGAACCTTCAGCCTGCTGCTGGATCCTCAACCTGCTGCCCTGCATCTCGTAGAATCCTCAGTCTGCTGCCTTCTGTACCTGCATCCCTCGGAGCCTGCTGCCCTGCATCTCGCAGAACCCTCAGCCCGTTACCTTGCATTCCCAGGAACACCTACAGACCCAAGACCCTTTGCCTGCCAAGACTCTTCTGCCTTTTGTTTTCTATTTTTCTCTAACGATCTCCTTAGCCTTCATTCTCATATTGTCTCCTTCTATAGTTTAGAGTAGCTTAGTACTATCCTTCTGTTTACTCTTTTCTCATCTTGCTTTCAGTTAATCTGTTACTGTTTATTATAAATATTCAGTGTCTTCCCTTCCTCCTCTTATCCAGCTCCTTGATATATATTTGTTTATTGCCTTTATGTTACTCCAAATAAACCCTCTCTTGTATATGTTTATCTGAATCTCTGTTTCCCTTATTGCATATTGGGCTCAATCCTACCACCCCAGAACCAGCACCTGACACAAAATTACCAATGAATCTCATCATTTGTTGCTCGGTATTAGGAGTCACATCCCTATCCTTCAACAGAGATGTTCTCTTAGTTGATAAAGCACGATGGTAGGCCCTCTTCAGGATTCGATGAGGGTAACCCTTTTCGCAAAACATCTTACACAAAACTTGGGCCTTCGTATAGAATTCATTGTCATTTGAACAGATTCGTCGTAATCGTAGATATTGGCCAACAGGGATGCCTCTTTTCAGTGGCATCGGATGGAAACTTTCCCAATTCAGGAAGCTATTTGTTGCGGTAGGCTTGCGGAACAGGGTAGTGTTTAAAAGACCCTCATCGTCTTTAGTGATAGTAAAGTCTAGGAAGTTAATAGATTTCTCATGTACTTCCTTTGTAAACTTTAGATTAAGGTTGTTGACATTCAGTTTCTCAACAAAAAGGTCGAACATTTCCCGTGTACCGGACCAAACAAGAAAAACGTCATTGATGTACCACTTCCATACCTTAATAAATGGAAGGAAATCAATCATACTAATATCGAACACAATGTACTTTTCCCACCAACCCAAGAATAAATTTGCATTGGTGGGTGCCATTGGAGTTCCCATGGATGTTACGGTGGACTGTTTATAAAAAGCACCATCGAAGACAAAGTAATTGTGCGTCAATATGAATTTAATCAGTTGAATCACACAAACCCTGTATGTACCGAATGTTCTACCCCTCTATCTGTCAAAAAAGTTTCCACGTATTGGACTCCTAGATTATGGGGGATGCTGCTATATAGTGCCTCCACATCAAGACTACAGAGAAGGCTGTCAGATGGTACTTGTAATGTCATTAAGAATGCAAGCATCCCTTTGGAGTCTTTAATGTATGAGGGGAGTTTTTTGAACAAGGGGTTGGAGGATACGATCAACATATGTACTGACATGTTGGGTAAGATTGTTAGTGCCTGAGACGATGGGTCTGCCTGGTATCGGAGTTCGTGTACTGAAGAAAGGTACAATAATGTGTGCTACTTGGTTTCATGAAATGAAACTCTTTATCTGATATAATTCCCAATTCTTTCCCATCATCTAAAATGTTACGTAACAAAATGGCAAATTTATCAGTAGGATCCCCTTTAAGTGGTACATATGTCTCTCTATCAACAAGGATGTCAAGGGCCATTTTTTTATAAGCATCACGAGACATTAGCACAATGTTGCCCCCTTTGTCAGACTTCTTTATAATTAGGTCAGTATCTTGTTGTAGACTTTTTTTAAAGCCAGCCACTCATTGTGTGTAAAATTAGAAGGTACATTTGTACAGACATTATGTTCATTCAAAAGTGAGATGTCGGTACATACAAGATTACAAAACGTCTCGACACAACTAAATGAGCTTAGTGCCGGGGTAAACTTGCTTCTTAGTTGCAAATTTGTATAACCAGAACTGTTAGAATCATTCTCATCCAGGAGACTTAACATAGCATCGAAACATTCAAAGTCCGTATCAGCCAGCCCAAGTTGTTTGGCTGTTTTTTCTTTTTGTAACTGGTGGAATTTGTGTAGGGCTAATTTTTGCATAAAGAGATGTATGTCCTTAATCCAATTAAACTTATTCAGGCCAGGTTTGGGGATGAAAGATAACCCTTTAAGTAAGACTTTTTCTTCCAAAGGGGTCAGAATTCTATCAGAGAGATTAATAACAAAGGTTTGATTTAATATTTCGTCTTTTTCCTCCCTTTGGCAAGTCTCTGACTCCTGTAAGGTGTTTCGTGTTCTTCCCCTGGAACTTGCTCTAAAAAAGAGACAGATTTTTTCATAATGCTATTTCTTGGTCGAGTAGGTCTACTATGATTCAATGTGTCTGCATCTGAAGAGCCTTCATGATCTGATGTATCATATTCTGAGCTACAGTTAGGTTCAGATTACAGATTGCTACCTTCTATTGTCTTCCCAAAGTACACAAACAAAGAACTCCGATACCAGGCAGACCCATCATCTCAGGCACTAACAATCTTACCCAACATGTCAGTACATATGTTGATCGTATCCTCCAACCCCTTGTTCAAAAACTCCCCTCATACATTAAAGACTCCAAAGGGATGCTTGCTTTCTTAATGACATTACGAGTACCATCTGACAGCCTCCTCTGTAGTCTTGATGTGGAGGCGCTATATAGCAGCATCCCCCATAATCTAGGAGTCCAATACATGGAAACATTTTTGACAGATAGAGGGGTAGAACATTCGGTGCATACAGGGTTTGTGATTCAACTGATTAAATTCATATTGACGCACAATTACTTTTGTCTTCGATGGTGCTTTTTATAAACAGTCCACCGGAACAAACATGGGAACTCCAATGGCACCCACCAATGAAAATTTATTCTTGGGTTGGTGGGAAAAGTACATTGTGTTCGATATTAGTATGATTGATTTTCCTTCCATTTATTAAGGTATGGAAGAGGTACATCGATGACGTTTTTCTTGTTTGGTCCGGTACACGGGAAATGTTCGACCTTTTTTTGAGAAACTGAATGTCAACAACCTTAATCTAAAGTTTACAAAGGAAGTACATGAGAAATCTATTAACTTCCTAGACTTTACTATCACTAAAGACGATGAGGGTCTTTTAAACACTACCCTGTTCCGCAAGCCTACCGCAACAAATAGCTTCCTGAATTGGGAAAGTTTTCATCCGATGCCACTGAAAAGAGGCATCTGTGTTGGCCAATATCTAAGATTACGACGAATCTGTTCAATTGACAATGAATTCTATACGAAGGCCCAAGTTTTGCGTAAGATGTTTCGCGAAAAGGGTTACCCTCATCGAATCCTGAAGAGGGCCTACCATCGTGCTTTATCAACTGAGAGAACATCTCTGTTGAAGGATAGGGATGTGACTCCTAATACCGAGCAACAAATGATGAGACTCATTGGTAATTTTGATGCAGGTTGGAATGACATACAAGATATCTGTAATAGATATTGGCCCATTTTGAAACAGGATCGCCATCTCGCGAAGGTACTCACTGATAGACCCATGTTTACATCAAGAAGATGTTCAAATTTAGGAGATCAGCTAGTTAGGAGCCATTTGTCAAAACCCTCCAAACAAACTTGGTTGACGACTACTCTAAAAGGGACCTATCGTTGCGGTCATTGTAAGGCCTGCAAGTACATCATACATAGCAGTGGAGTATGGTCCAACCCCAACGGAAAAGAGTATCGAGCAAAACTATTTTTTAATTGTAGCTCGAAAGGTGTTGTATATTTAATGATGTGTACATGCGGGAAATGCTATGTTGGCAAAACTATTCGGCCACTACGCCAAAGGATCTTGGAACATGCTAGATCCGTAAGGTACATCCGCGACACTCCAGTGGCACGACACCTCAAAACGGAACATGGGGGGAATGCGGACGCCTTGAGGTTCCAAGTGATTGAAAAATTAATAATTGGTCCACGCCGTGGAAATTTTGATTTAAGACTACGCCGAAGAGAGGCGTTTTGGATTTATGAATTATGTACATTGTATCCTGAAGGATTAAATGAGGGATTTACCTTCACTCCTTTCATTTCAGACCATTGAAATATTGCCGCATTATTATTTTAATTAACCTTAGCTTTGACCCCGGCACCTCTGGTTATTTTTGCGATTTAATTCTATTATTCGATACTACCCTCTTCACTAACGTATGACGGCTCGATAAGATTTTGACAAGCCCTATTATTTTTTTTATTTTTTTTTCCCCCAATATGAATGACTGTTTAGTCTCTAGATACTGCGCTTTGGCCTTCGGTTAATTGCCCCCAGTATATAGTTATACACTTATAGTGCCCTTAAGATTGAGGTGGCAATTCCGTTTACTAATCCAACAATTGACGTTAACATACGAAACACCAATTGTGTGCGTTTTTTTTTTTTTTTTCTTTTTTCTTGTATCATATACTCCCTTCGTTTTTGTTATTATACCAATAATGCAATGCCCAGCTCATTTATGGGGGTATATTATTACTATTTTCCTAGGGAAGAAAATTTGGCGTCATATTGCGTGGCAGCGCTAATGGGCTTAGGTGGGCAGTATCATGAACATGGGATGTTTAACATCCCCACTATGGGGAATCCGTTGTAGGCCCTGTTAGTTTAATAATATCTTTGTTCTCATTCTTCCATATAGCCTGCAAGACTGCTATTAAAAACTTCCCATTAGAGGTACTGGTAAATTATAGAATGCAATATAAAGCCGTATATATAATGATCGTTTTTGTGTCCCCCCCGCCCTTTTCTTGAAGGAAGCGTTTTACCTGTTATACTTAATATCTATGGCACAAATAGCGCAAGGTTGTTGGCATCTTACAATTACAAACATAATAAAACGCACACAAACAATGTACTGGTCCTGACGCCCATTGGGGCGGCAGGAACTGTCAGGGCTCAGCGGGCGCCGCCGACCCGGCGTCCCGCCGGGCCGCCGACCCGGCGTCCTCCTTCCCGGCTCCGGGGTCGGCGTCCTCTTCGGGTCCTGTGTGCGCGCAGTAGGCGCGCGTGCCGCCGGCAGTTCCGGATTTAGCCCTCCCGGCGGCGCGACGTCACCAATCAGCAGGCAAGGCACCAGATTTAAACTTGCTTTTCCCATTCCTCAGTGCCCTTTCGTGGTTTTGCCTGTCTGACCCTTAAGTGCTCGTTTATTTCACTCAATTTGACTTACTGTGTATGACCTGGCTATCTCTCTCGACTTGTGTACCTCTATACCCTTGACCCGGCTTGTTACTCGACTCTGTTTTCGCCTATACCCTATTGCTTTCTGATATACGTTCCTGGCTTACCAGCGTTTACACCAGCCACTCTAAGGACTGGTTCCTGTCCTCCTTGTGTCCCTGCCTTATAGGTTCACCTCCTGTTTGTGCGAAACCCAGCCACTATAAGGACTGGTACCGCATTGTGACTCTATCTTGCTTTACCGGCACTGCCGTTACGTACCCTTGGTTGGTGTTGGCCTGAAGACAGGGCAGCCCTCATTATTTGTGTTAACCCAGCCACTACAAGGACTGGTTTCTCTTCTATGTACTCGAGGCTCCTGTTTTCACTTAGGGCTAACCGTTCGTCCACCCTCAGGTACGTGAGCGTGCCTGACATCACGAAAGGGCCATGGACCTTGCAGGGACCGCTCAGCAATTCTCTGGTCTAGAAAGCCGTTTGGAGGAGCAAGATCACCGTCTTGATCAGTTCGCCCAGGCCCTCCAAACGCTGCTCACCCGTACCGCCCCTACCCAGGTAGAGGTTTCCCCTCCCGTGAATCCTCTCCCTTCCGAACCGTTCTCTGTGCCCACCTCGTACCCTAACTTGCTACCTCCAGTACGTTATGGGGGCGATCCTACCGCCTGTCGAGGTTTTCTGAACCAGATTTCCATTCATTTCGAATTAACCCCGTGGTCTTACCCTACAGATCGTGCCAAAATCGCCTTTGTCATCAACCATCTTACCGACAAAGCGTTGAGTTGGGCTAACCCTCTTTGGGATACCGATAAACCGATTGTCTATAATTATCGTGACTTTATGTCGGCCTTTCGTAGGGTGTTTGACCCTCCCGGGCGTAAAACCAATGCCGCAAAATCCTTGTTACGCTTGCGCCAGGGTGCGAAATCACTGGGTGAATATGCTCTGGAGTTTAGATCATTGGCTTCTGAATTGAACTGGAACAATGAGGCTTTGATAGCCGTGTTTTCTGAGGGCCTGAACGATGAGTTGCAAGATGAGATAGCGGCCAGAGATCTCCCAGGGGACCTGGAAGACTTGATTACTTACCTGTCCTTTATCGATGAACGCCTTCGCCATCGTCGACTTACTAAGGAGAGGTCTAAAAGACCACCGGTTAGGCAGCCTCCCCGGTTTTCTGTACCTTTGCTTCCCGAGTCTCATTCTCCCCCCGAACCCATGCAATTAGATAGCACCAAGATCCCTGATAGTGAAAAACAACGCAGACGACGTGAGGGTTTATGCCTGTACTGTGGTTTGGGGGGTCATTTCCTTAAGGGCTGTTCCAAACGCCCCCAGGGTCCATCGGGAAACTCTCATGCCTAAGTGCCTCTAGGGGACAGCTCTTAGGCGCTTTTCCTTCGTCCCCCAAACTGGAAAATAGACTCCGGGTTCCGGTTACTCTATCCTGGGAGAGTTCCCGTAACCCGGTACAACTCTATGCCTTAGTAGACTCTGGTGCTGCCGATAACTTTATTGACATAAATTTTGCTCGCAAACATGCCATACCCCTGGTTGAAAAAGAAACCCCATTACTTGTACAGGCCATCGATGGCAGACCTCTCGAAACCCCTTTTGTTTTGTTTGAATCTCGCAATATTACTGTTGGGATAGGACTGTGTCATAAAGAAAGTATGTTCTTCCATGCTATTTCGTCCCCTTCCTATCCTATCGTACTGGGTTACCCCTGGTTAACCCGCCATAACCCTGTTATTGACTGGCGAGCTCGTCAGATCGCGAAGTGGGATAATGATTGTATGGCTTCTTGTATTGAGATTCCACTATCCATTAATGTCTTGAATTTGCCTACGGCCCTCCTCTGACGACTTCCATTCCTGTCCCCTACTCGGACTTGGCACCTGTGTTTGACAAAAGAGAGGCCGATAGATTACCCCCCCATCGTTCTTACGATTGTGCCATCGACCTTCTTCCTGGTACCATGCCTCCCAAAGGGGCTGTCTATCCTTTGTCCGTGAAAGAACATAAGGTTTTGGAGGAGTACATTAAAGATTCCCTTAAAAAAGGGTTTATTCGTCCTTCCTCCTCTCCCGCTGGGGCAGGGTTTTTCTTTGTGCAGAAAAAGGAGGGTGATCTTAGACCCTGTATCGATTTTCGAGGGTTGAACAAGATCACCGTGAAAAATGCCTACCCATTCCACTCATCCCCGAGCTGTTTGACCGCCTGAAACATTCCAAAATCTTTTCGAAACTGGATCTCAGAGGAGCGTACAATTTAATAAGAATCAAACACGGGGATGAGTGGAAGACTGCGTTTAACACCAGGTTAGGGCATTACGAGTACTTGGTTATGCCCTTCGGTTTATGTAACGCTCCAGCAGTGTTTCAGGCGTTTATTAATGATGTGTTACGAGAGTACACCCCTTGTTTTGTCGTGGTTTACCTTGATGATGTGTTAATACATTCCCCTGATCTGAACACCCACCACGTACATGTACGACTCGTCTTATCTAAGCTCTTGGCCAACGGCCTCTACTGCAAGCTAGAAAAATGCCTATTCGATGTCCAACAGGTACAGTTTTTGGGTTATGTTATATCCTCCTCTGGTTTCATGATGGATCCCAAAAAACTGGAGGCCATCAGTCACTGGCCTCTTCCCAAGGGCCTCAAGGCCATTCAAAGGTTTATTGGCTTCTCTAATTACTATAGACGGTTTATCAAGGGCTTTTCGTCCATTATTGCACCCATTACAGCATTGACGAGAAAGGGAGGTGACACTCAGAATTGGTCCTCCAGTGCCCTGGAGGCTTTCGAACGGTTAAAGGAGGCCTTTTCCACTGCTCCCATTCTACACCACCCTGATCCCAATAGACCCTTCGTTTTAGAGGTTGACGCATCAGAAACCGGGGTAGGAGCCGTCTTGTCACAACGTCCAGCCGATGACAAGCCTATGCAACCCTGTGGTTTTTATTCTAGGAAATTGTCCCCTACCGAGGCCCGTTATGACATTGGGGACAGGGAATTGTTAGCCATTATTTTGGCCTTAAAAGAATGGCGCCATCTCTTGGAGGGCTCCACCTGTCCGTTTTCCATTCTCACTGACCACAAAATTTGATTTACCTGTCCGAGGCTAAAAGGTTGAACCCTAGACAAGCTCGATGGGCCCTTTTTCTCACCAGATTTGACTTCCTCATTACGTACAGACCCGGGTCTAAAAATGTTAAGGCCGACGCACTCTCCAGACAATATGAACCCCTAGCAACTCCAGTGTCTGTACCTGTGTCCATAGTTCCCGAAAGGAAAATTTTAGCCTCTCTGAGTACACGAGTCGAGTCTCCTTTCTGGAACCTCTTACTCTCTAAACAGGCTCTGGCTCCCCCGTCTAAACCACAGAATAAGCTATTCGTTCCTGCTGTAGAGGTACCCACTGCTTTACAGCTCTTTCACGAATCCAAATTCGCTGGACATTTTGGGGTAAATAAAACTCTTGACTTGATTAAACGACACCTTTGGTGGCCGACACTTACTAAGGATGTAAAAGATTACGTAACCACCTGTTTTGTTTGTACCCGTTCCAAATCCTCCCGCCTTTGTCCTGCTGGCCTCCTCCAACCCCTACCGATCCCTGAGCGCCCTTGGTCTCATTTAGCTATGGACTTCCTAGTGGAACTAACCCTTCACTTGGTCATACTGTGATTTTTGTGGTTGTCGATCGCTTCTCTAAAATGGCACATTTTATTCCGTTAAAGAAGCTCCCCTCCTCCAGCGAGCTAGTACAGATTTTCACCAAAGAAATATTCAGACTACATGGTGTTCCTAATGTTCTCGTCTCGGATCGGGGTTCTCAGTTTATCTCTAAGTTCTGGAGAGGCTTCTGTCACCAGTTGGGCGTTAAACTGTCCTTTTCGTCCGCGTATCACCCGCAAACGAACGGTTTAGCCGAAAGAACCAACCAAACGCTTGAGACTTATTTAAGGTGTTTTATTTCTGACGCACAGGATGATTGGGTTACTCTGTTACCATGGGCAGAATTTGCGTATAACAACGCCACATCACAGTCGACAAATTTTCTCCTTTCGAAATAGTCACGGGTATGCATCCCACTATTTTTCCATCCTCGTTCTCCCCCAGAACATTCCTGCCCTGGAGGAACACCTAGATAAGCTCCGGGTTATTTGGGAAAAGACCAGGTTGAATCTAGAATCCGCTTCCTTGAGCCAGAAGCGGGCGGCTGATCGGAGGCGCAGACCTCCACCAGTGTACCATGTGGGTGACAGGGTTTGGCTCAGCACACGCCACATTCGTCTGAAGGTTCCGTCTATGAAATTCGCGCCTCGTTTTATCGGTCCGTATAGAATACTCCGATGTATCAATCCCGTAGTATACGCACTGCAATTGCCCGTCTCTTTGCGTATTCCGAACTCCTTTCATGTCTCTTTATTGAAGCCGCTCTCCTGCAACCGTTTTACTCGCCCTGACTCTCCTCCTCCCCCTGTGGTGGTTGATGGGACTCCCGAGTATGAAATTGAGTCCATTTTGGATTCCCGTTATGTCCGCAATCGGTTGCAGTATTTGGTTCATTGGACTGGCTATGGCCCCGCGGATCGCACATGGGTTTCGTCACGTGACGTTCATGCTCCTCGATTGGTCTCCGCCTTTCATCGTCGTTTCCCGATCGCCCGGCTCCTAGCCGCCCGGTGGGCGTTCCTCGAGGCGGGGGTGCTGTCAGGGCTCAGCGGGCGCCGCCGACCCGGCGTCCCGCCGGGCCGCCGACCCGGCGTCCTCCTTCCCGGCTCCGGGGTCGGCGTCCTCTTCGGGTCCTGTGTGCGCGCAGTAGGCGCGCGCGCCGCCGGCAGTTCCGGATTTAGCCCTCCCGGCGGCGCGACGTCACCAATCTCCATGTGACCGCGAAGGACCAATCAGCAGGCAAGGCACCAGATTTAAACTTGCTTTTCCCATTCCTCAGTGCCCTTTCGTGGTTTTGCCTGTCTGACCCTTAAGTGCTCGTTTATTTCACTCAATTTGACTTACTGTGTATGACCTGGCTATCTCTCTCGACTTGTGTACCTCTATACCCCTTGACCCGGCTTGTTACTCGACTCTGTTTTCGCCTATACCCTATTGCTTTCTGATATACGTTCCTGGCTTACCAGCGTTTACACCAGCCACTCTAAGGACTGGTTCCTGTCCTCCTTGTGTCCCTGCCTTATAGGTTCACCTCCTGTTTGTGCGAAACCCAGCCACTATAAGGACTGGTACCGCATTGTGACTCTATCTTGCTTTACCGGCACTGACGTTACGTACCCTTGGTTGGTGTTGGCCTGAAGACAGGGCAGCCCTCATTATTTGTGTTAACCCAGCCACTACAAGGACTGGTTTCTCTTCTATGTACTCGAGGCTCCTGTTTTCACTTAGGGCTAACCGTTCGTCCACCCTCAGGTACGTGAGCGTGCCTGACACATACCAGCCTTTATTATTTATTATTATAGGGAAAGCCAATTGGTGCTTTTTGGTGTAGCAGGAACTATTGGGCTTCAGGTTGGCGGACCAGCATGATGGAAAAGGATGGTCTTGTTTTTTGGGGAGAGGGGGGGGAAAACAAAAATCCCTTTACTATGGGGAACCCTTTGCAGGGCTCTCTCAGCATAACAACTTTCTCTTTTTTCCACCTTTTAGTCTGTAAGATCGCAATTCACTACTTTCCATTGAGGGCACTGCAATCTATGCGAAGCAATACCAAGCGTATACTTATATGGCAAGTGCTCCTTTTTGTTGTAGTTTTTGTATCTGCACACGCCACTTCTATGCACAATAATGCACAATAACGAGCTGTTTGATTGTACACTGCTACATTATAGTCAGCTCCTTTTTTTTTTTTTCACCAAGACTTAATTAATTTTCACATGTTGTAAGAGGTGGAATTAATGAAGGGAGGCGGATCCACTGACGTCAGATGACGAGCGAATGGTAGTATTTAATTGACCTTTGACACAACAATCTGGTTGCAACTATTTAAGGAGGAGAAGCCAGCGGGGTCTCATCTCTTGAAAAAGCCGCAGTTGTTTAGGCGGCGAAACATGTGAGAAGTAAGGTGTTTTAACAGTTGTATGTTCCCATTACCAACCGTGTATCACTGTTATTCGCCCCTATCAATGAGGGCGCAGTGGTCATCACTCCAATTATGATTAATGTGACATTGGCATGGTCTATTTGAACATTAGATTGTTGCAATCTTCACACTTCATAATGGGCTGGCTCATTATTACTGCACTTGCAATTGTAGTATAGGAGTATATATTTATAGCTGGACGGCTGCTTGGGTTTTGGTAACCCACTCTTAAATTTTGCGATTTTGCCCCTATCAATGAGGACGTAGCTGTCATTGTGGCAATCTCTCGGAATCTGTGGGAACCCGCGCCGTTCAATTGTCTCCAATTATTGCTGTGTACAACATTAGAGTATAACCATCAGGTTGTGCCCTTTGGAATATTGCATCACATGCTCCATATCGCATTCAGGGTAATCTAATTGCTATTTGCCAATTTTCTCAATATAGGCATTATACCACGTATGACAAGCAATTGGTTACCTATCCACGGTTTGGTCAATCATCATCCTTTGGGTGATATATTTTTCAAGTATATGTTTTTTTTTTTTATACGGTCGGTTGTTATTTTGTTTATGTACACCAAATAAAGTATGATTAGGTAGCTGGTGTCTACCATTGCTATATATTTTCTTCAAAGTTCTACTGCCCGTTTGTAGACACTAGTGTGATTAACCCCAGTGTTCTCTTGTGCATTACTATTTTTTGTTTAAGTCAGAGATAGGAATGATCTAATGCTGCTCGCTTTACGTTTCAGAAAACTGATCATGAAGCTCAGGTGAAAGAGTCCATGCAGGAATCCCGCAATCTGGAAACTGATGATTGTGAAATAGATGTAAGTTCTAGGATATAATTAAATTCTCGTTAACAGGCATGCAGGGAAATGGACAAATGGGGAAAATGCCTTAAGTCTGGCGTCAGCATCCATGGCCCTGCAGATGTTCTGGAGCTACACCTCCCATGATGAACAGCCATTGATTACTTTGGCTGAGCTTCATGGGAGATGCCGTACCAAAACATCAAGGCTGCTGAGCCCTGATCTAAACTTTCAATTTGAATTATGGTAAAATATTTATGAGCTGTGGATTTGATATTGGAATACAACATGAAGTGTATATTTTCAGGAAGAAAACTACAAAAGTATGGAAATATAGGGTAGTGTTATGCATAGTTAGATGGTGAGGCATCAGTTCCAAATGACAAAGTCAGACATATGCTATTAATGAGCCCAAACACAGGAGAATAAAAGATGAGAACAGATAGCAACTTAGAGCCTGGCTAAGAAACCATGGCCCTCTACAGGCACTATCATGTGCCTACAGCCAAAACGGAGACACTAAGGGGAACATTTTTGCTTGCAAATCTCCCCTTAGCATCCCCGTTTTACCACTAGATTATGGGGCAGGCGCTGAATCCAGCATTGGCCCCATAGAACCTGCAGGTCCATGTAGTGATTGTGGAGGGAGACTGGGGACTTTTTTTTACCCCAGTCTCACTCTGCTCCTGGCATCCAAAAGCGGCGGATTGGGCTTGAGAAGTGAGCATGTGATTTTTTTTGGGGGGGCAGGTTTCAGCTGCAGCTAACTGATTCTGCAGAAGCTCTAAGCTGTAGCAAACTATTTTTTAGATAGTGACAGTGGTTTGTAATTAGGATCACAAATGCTAATTACTGATTGATTAGACATTACGCTCCCCATGTTAAGCATAGAGAGACCAAATTACAGTAAACTTACGCTGAAAAGCGCTAATACCAATGTGTTAATGGATTTTTTTAACCAGTTATCGATTGGGAGCTGATCTGTGTGGCATGCCATCACCTAGTGCTAACACTCATTTATGTGAGCGCTAGTGTTGAGGAGGTGATGGGGCCCTAAATGTTTTGGAACTACATTTTCCATGAGGCACTGCCAACTTAACAAGAAGCTATGCACCATGAAAGATATAGTTCAAAACCTCAGGGGAGGGTGAGGTTGCTGACCTCTTCTTTAGAGAATATCTTTAGTGTGTCCTGTGTTAATTGAGGTGGACATTGTGAGGAGCCGGTCTACCGGCTCTCCTTCCTGTCCCAGGACACTGTGAAGGTCTTACCTCTGCCGGGACGGCTGGTTAGCAGTCAGGGATTATGATTTTTGGTCATATGTCCACCCTGAGCCACAAACAAACTCAGTGTGTAATTGTGAGTCGGCAGTTCGAACAAGTGTTCGCCCCATGACCCTTAATGCATCTCTTCAACTCGCTGGGCTTTGTGGGTGATCTCCGCACACACATTCAATGTTCTCTTATAAGAAGCATCTCGTTGGACATTCAAACATCGGGCTAGCGGTATGTCTGGTGCTGGAATAAAGAGAAGACACAGGAGGATAACAACGTTTATTTTACTTTAAGCTTGTTTATTTTTTTAACAGGGTGGGGAGTAATTAATATTAATAAAATCTGCAATATTCATTAATTTAGCCAGAGTTTCTTCTTCTTGTTATTATTATTATTACCATAATTTATATACAGTATATAAAAAAATGGAAAAAACACACTTTTTCAAAACTTAATCCTTAAAATCTACAACTGCCAAAAAAGATCCCGGCTAAATAGTTTCAAAATTTTGTCCTGAGATTAGAAATACCCAATTTTTACACATTTTTGCTTTTTAACCCTTTCACTGCTGAGCCATTTCACTTCTGTGTTCTAAACTAATTTTGACCGGTTTGTGATCATCATTTTTAAACGCGATTTGAAGTTGCGTTATTGTAAAACCCAGACAGATTATATATCCTTTTCTTTCCGCAGATTCAAAATATATAATTATTATTGTGTATGAGTCATGTCATTAAAAAAGTGTGAAAAGATTTAAAATCTTGTTCTAATAAACAACGTTGCATTATTTCTTAAAATTTTATCTAAAATCTTTGACAGCTTTATTTTACCTCTATTGTGGTTATGTTAGTACATACAATGTTAAAGGGGGGTTATTTATTAAATGGGGAGTTGGGTTAGGGGTCTCTAGCCAGTTTTGATGTTTAAAGCTGCCATTAAAGCTGTGTGGTGTGTTTTTTTTTTACTTTTTTGGGTGGGTTCTACACTAGGGATGAGCCGAAAGCCCCTGTGTTTGGTTCGACTTCGAACTCGAACAATTTCAAAAGTTCGAGTTCGAACTCGAACACGATCCGAACTAAATGTAAGTCAATGGGACCCGAACAGTCGATTTTTAGAGTGCCCTCCAAGAGGGCATATATGCTAGATATTTGCCATAAAAGGTGTATGGGGGTCCGGGTAGTGCCCTGGGGGACAGGAAACAAGGACAAAAAGTTTTTTAAAAAGAGCTTTTAAAGGAACAGTGAGTTTTCCATGAAATAAAGGTCAAGATTAAAAACAAAAAATTCCTTCAAATATCGTGCCTAGGAGGTCCCCATAACCTGCCCGTGAAGTGGCAGATTTGTAGGATGTATAGAAACATTTAAAAACAAAACAATGACATTTCAAATGACGGTAAGTGGTTTTCCTTTAATCTATTCATAAACAACTGCTTGGGGCGGCAGCCTGTATGAAAAGAGGAGACATTTTAGGACACGCAGAACAGGTTTAGTGATTTTTTTGGGCTAAATTATTGTGAAACTTAAGCAGGCTTTGATGAAAGTAACAATAGGTGCTTTAAAATTGGGCCTTTAGTGTCGGCAACAGTGCTGTCATACCATAACCCCTCTGGTATTGTGGAAGAGTGCAGTGGTGGACCCTGCGGTCCAATATTAAAATGATATGAATCTGGTACAGGCGTCAGTGGCAGTGCACCCAAATATTTTGCCTTTGGTGGCAGCAAGTGCCTTCACACCGTAACCCCTCTGTGGTATTGTGGAAGTGTGCAGTGGTGGACCCTGCGGTCCAATATTAAAATGACATGAATCTGGTACAGGCGTCAGTGGCAGTGCACCCAAATATTTTGCGTTTGGCAGCAAGTGCCTTCACACCGTAACCCCTCTGTGGTATTGTGGAAGAGTGCAGTGGTGGACCCTGCGGTCCAACATTAAAATTATATGAATCTGGTATAGGCGTCAGTGGCAGTGCACCCAAATATTGTACCAAGACAGATTCAAATTTGCTGAAATGTGGTATAAGTCACTGATACACACTGATAACAGGCTGTGCCAAGACAGATTCAAATTTGCTGAACTCTGGTAGAACTTACTGATACACACTGTCCCTGATAGCCTGGCAGTGCCAACACAGATTCTAATTCCCGGAAATCTCCTACAACATAACTGATATACCCTGACAGAACAATCTCCTCTCTGATTCACTCCTGCAAACACACCCGCTGGGGCTGCAGGCAGGGAAACCTTATATAGTGTGCTACGGGACTTAGCTCTGTGAGCCCATGATTGGGCAAAATTTGCCCAATCAGGACTCTGAGCCGTGCTTGACATAGTCTTGCATCGTCATGATTTTTTTGTTATGTTCCTGGCTAGTTGTATTTTATGTCATGTTTAACCTCTATAGGTGTTACCCACTGAGCGCCAGTGTTTGCCGGAGTTGCAAATAATGTCGAAATTCACCAGTATTGCATTTCCAGCATTTTTTAAAACTAGAAACCACACAGAGGATAGAGAAATGTTCCTGTGCATCTTCTCGTGACCCTCTTTTGAATTTGAGTTTTGAGAAATGCCGGTGTTTGTCAGCGCTGCAATACCAAATAATTTTGCCTGATTTGCAACACCGGAAAACGCCAGCGCTTACCGGAGAACCCCTTATATAGTTTTCAGATACACTCTACACAAGCTCCAGAGATGGATAGGGTTTAATAGATAGAGAGTGTACCCAACGAGTGGGTACATAGCGACGTTACACTATTGGTGTGTGGGGGTTGTTTGTTGTGGCTCGTCACTTCAGTTTCTATAAACATGGATAGGGTTTAACCTGGATATCGTGCAGCGTGGGTGTGCATTACTGTGAGTGTGGTTGTGCAGCAAATTCCCAAACTACACATAAACAAGTGTAAGAGTAAGGCGAAGAAGGTGAACACGCTCTAAGAGCGCAACCCATCAATAGTTACCATCAAATCATAACTCTTAAACATATACAGATATAATATATCAAACTCGTGAATCCATATAGCGTATCCGCGCTCCATAAAAATAACACCGCCATACTTATACTGCAATCGCTCCGGTGGCAGACTGGTTTGAAAGAACCAGGAATTTCTTCAGAAAAAAAAAACATAAGCCAAAAAAGAAACAAATACTACCGCCATACTTTTTGCAAA